>JZKD02S1176940.1:0-12684 GCA_000966675.3 Picea glauca | reverse complement strand
TCAGTGCGGAAAAACTGTCACTTCTCCATCCTTCTATAAAGTAGAAAAAAGGGGGGAAAGAAACCCATTGTATTATTTTCTAAGGAGAAGAAAACAGAGCCGAGCGGAAGAGAGACAAATTTGAAATTGCACTACCATATGTCGATTAGGAAGTCTACAAACTATATTTCCTCACCATGTCACCACCGAGGGTTGGAGCACCAAGCAGAACCAGACGAAACACATGGAGTAGCACTCGGGTGCCATAAACCATAACAAAGGAGATGCCCACAGTGGTGGATATGGAAAAAATCCACACACCAGAGTACAAGTAGAACAAAATTCATGTGGAAGAGGATAAGGAACCCGCATAGGATCCCGAGTAGCCAAAAGAGGACACCAAACAGACGAAATCCGATGCGTTGAGGGGAAAATAGCCACAACAAGAAGAACTGACCATGGGTTCCATGCATTAGGGCCTAGAGCCAGAACCAGAGCATGAAATGGAGCAATAGGTCGTACCAAAGGGTGGGGTATCATTCCCACAAGGGAAAAATAAGGTGAGAGAAGAAATCAGTGCACAGGAAATAGGCAGAACTAGGTATAGTGATGCCGAAAATTCCCAAGGGAGTGAAGACCGGCGATAACATGGTAGGAGGAGTTGATTGCCTTAAATAATCTGACCATGATGGCTATGATACCATAAAGTTCCTGGATTTGGTGGCACAAATCTACCTGGAGAGCAGGGGAGAAGGCCCATCAGGCACGCCACTATTGGAGCTTGCACAGTGGATCTTGGGACTATACAACACTAACATCATGAACTTACTATACATATCGCACTTCGGGTGCGAGAAGCACATAAATGGATGTGTCAAACAATTGTTAGAGAGGGTGCATGGAGGGATATTATAGATGGATAGGATAGTGCCTATCAACATTGACCTCATCGCAGCGATTATAGGGCTATCCACAAATGGGGAGAAGCCAAGACAATACCTAGAAGACAAAACTAAGGCAAAAGCCATCTCAGATGAGATCAAAGAAAAGTAAAGCATAAAAAGGGGTAACAAAGGTATTATTATCAGTGACATCAATGATCCTACAAATTTATTTGCAACAAGATTTCACGGTTGAAATTTAAGGTGCAAGTGCCGAAAAGAAGAAGTTCCCGTAGGAGTAGTAGTAGCGGCGACACAATGCGCAAATGGGAGCTTGATGAGCTAAACCTCCTATCTACTAAAATCATTCCTTCAAGAATCCAAGGATGCACAAGACTGGGGCTCTGAGTTCCACTACTCATGGTTACTCATCCTCATTGCACTTATGGGGTCGCATGAACCTACATACACTATGTTCCTTCCAAGGAAAGTAAAATGTGGCGCAATGCGCTACACGTTGCTGCGGAGCACAACAGATCCCAAGGAAAATAAATTCAAGAATGACATGTTTTCTCTATAATTAAGAAATATCCAAAACATCTTGGTGGATACATGGAGGATCTCCCCAGAAACTGTCCAGGAGTTTGGACAGATAGTGAATTTCTAGGAATCACGCCACAACATGTGGCTATAGGCAAAGAAGGATACATCCAAGGAGTGGTTATAGCTGAAGTACTACGTGATGACGCAAGACACCCACACGGAGGTCCAAGAGTGGCCCGAGGAGTGGAAAGTTCCATATATTCCAAGAGAAACACCAGCAGTACAAATCCATACGTAGGGTAGCACAGTCCCCGCACAACAGATCGACAGGAATGACGCTAGCCAAAAAAAGAAGAGAACAATAGTTATAGTGGGGGAAAGAAGTCCAATTCAAAAGGAAAGAAGGACACAAAATATTTCATAGTGTGGTCCTACACACGGTCCACCTAGCAAAGAGAAGGCACCAAGAGGACCGACAAGACATGTGAGTGCAGAAGGAGTGTAGATGGAGGCACAAGAAGTAGCCATGGAAGAAGAAGTTGGGCAGGATACAAGCATGGATACACAGATGCTAGAGGTATCCAAGCCATCATATGACCAAAGAAAAAGGATAGGGGAGAAAGAAAGTGGCACCAGGAAGAAGGAAAAGGCCCACATAAAACCAATGGAAACATCATTTACAACAAATGATGTTGAGATGATAGAAACGATAGTGGAAGATAGACTGTCAGAGGTATGGGAAAATGTGGAGAATCACCGACCTTCAAATCTATAGCAAGTATAGGAGGTAAAAACTACGCTAGAGAAGTTGAGAATCAAGGCAGAGAATAAACATAAGGAGAAACCAGTGCCCACTAGAGAAGAAGCACCTGTTGAAGAGACAATGCACATCACGATGCAAGGAAGTGTTAATGTCATCATAACATAGAAGATGTTGTTCATCAATGAGGAGACAACACAAAGGCCCCTGAAATAAATTGAGAGGTTGGACTTGGTGCTTCCCAAGATTCCAACTAAATCGATGTATAAATTACAAGTGAGTGTCACGCAAGAGATTCAGTCCAGAGAAAGGTTAGATGCAATGAAATTACAATTGGCGCAGGAAGAGAACACCTCACTGAAGGAGGCACTTAGCCAGGAAGGGAAGGAGAGAAAGATATCACAACAAAAGGTGGAGGATATGGAGAAACAAATAAGTGGATTATTTCAAGACATCTCTGACAACACATAATTAGAAGAAGCATATTATGAAGATAAGATGAGAAAAATAGCACAGGCCCTTGCACAATATAAAGAGAAGATCAAGGAATTGGAGGAGTGTGCAATACCTAATACTCCTCCAGCAGTCTGAGCACAAAGATATCAAGACATGACAAAAACTGCAAAAAACATTGCGTAGAACATACATAGAGTGGCAAAATTGTTGGAAAAGAGCGGTCAGCTATGGACACAACTATTAGAGGATGGGAGCCTATAAGAGATGCAAGGAAAGGAAGATAAATTGTATGCAGCAATGGAATATGTCAAGAAGTGACATAGGACAATGGCAATGCCAAAGAATATCAAGACTTCCATAGAAATGAAGAACCTTCAATCATAAGAAAAAGTGGCGCATGCACAAAATATCACACGACAGGATCAGTTGGAGCCCTTACAAGAAAATGCAGAGCAATTGATCATGGAAATCGATGCAGAGAAAGTGCACCTCGAACAGATAGGATTGGAGGGGGTGATATCTTATGACCACCAGACACCATGCAAGTGGTCGAAGCCATGTCAGCAAGGATCAACCATGCTCAGGAGCAATTCCAATGGATAGTAGATATGTACGAAGCACTGGCACAAGCAGTGACAGATGTTGGACTTAGGCAGTTACTCAGGACGAGTCACAATGTCAGTGTTAGGGACTTGCTGGGGGATTGTTTGGTGTAGGCCTAGTTTAGGATAAAATCATGACGTGCAAGAAATACAACTGGTAGGAAAAGCAACATGTGTAAGGCAGACATGCATTCAGGAAAAGAAGCACGTGTAAGGCAGACATGTATGCAGGAAAAAAACACATGCAAGAAAAAAACGCATGCAGAATATGAAAGCATTCAAGTAATGCATGCAATAAGACCTATCCATGATAGGGTTAGGTTTTTGGTAAGAAGATGTAATGGATGGTAAGCCAAAAACATGTATAAGTAGGTACCTAGGAGGTCTAGGTTGTGGTTGGTCGTTGGTACTATGTCGTTCGAAGATAGAATGACTGTAAATATGATATGTTTTGTATGCTATTGAGTTGAGGAGAGGAAATAAGGTATATCTTGAGGGTTAGATCATAGGATGAGGAGCCTGGTGTGATCTAGTCTGCCTTATTGTAGATATTGACCTACTAATGGAGAGTTGTAATACGCGCGGTGTTGTAGTTTTCGAAACACCATAATAGAAGAGAAAAGAAATCAAATATTTTTGGACGTAGCCCAGGAGGAGTGAACCATGGTAGATCATGTGTTATGTGATTGATTATTGTGTATTTCCTTTATTGTCAATGATTAGATAGTAGACAAATGCATGAATGAATATTTAGATCTACTATTTTACATGCATGAATACGAATGACAGGGTATTCAATATAAGTTGAATGTTAAAGTAACAAATGAAGATCATAGAGGTTAATCCCAGATCCCCACTCATTCCCAAGCTGCAAGCACTTGAGCATTGCAACCACCAATAGAACTATCTCGGGTGAGACTGCGCAGTGCACTCTGTGTATTGCGCTACCTTCTAGTTTACTAGAGGGGCCAATATTTTTAAAGGGGTTTTGTTGGAAACCATGGTAGATCTAAACCTGGATCAACCTAAGAAAGGTAGCAAGAGAGAAGTAACCAACAATGACTTTTGGGTGCTTCATCTCCTAGGGTTAGGTTTTTGGATGTCTAGGGTTTTGGAATCCATGTTTAATGTAAAAAGGCATTTAGATCCTCATTGTACTCATTTTCTTGTGAATGAGTGTATTCATCACATCTCTTCCCAAAGATAAGCCGCCACCATTCTAGCAAGCTTGTTTCAGTGTGCATTTTATAGTTTCAACATATTTCCTTATTGAATAAAAGCCAAGTTTTTATCGTATCTTTGTTATTGTTCATTGTTTCTCTGTGTTAATAATATAGATCTATATTCATTTCATTCTTCTCATAAAATTTGGATCAATGACCATCGATTTCCACCTAGATCATTACAATTCCTTGACTCTCTGTTTAAGTCTGAGATTTTCCTCTTCCATATTAACTATTGAAATGTCCAATGCATCCCATGTGATTCCATGAATCAAAGATAGTTTCGATGGAAACATGTTTTTACTATCAATGGTGGACCATGAGTTTCCCTTTTTATCTTCGAGGTTCTCTCAAAAGTCAATTTCTTCGAAGATTTATCAAATAAAACATTATGCACATAAAATGTTTCTTTATCAGAGAAGACTTCATCTTGAACAACTAATGCAGTGGAATGCACATTTTCTTGGGTGTGTTATTCATCATATGGAAACCAGATATTTTCAATATCCACATCCAAGTCCATATTATCAAGCAAAATATCATCTTCAAGTACATTTTTTTTTTCTCCCTCTTGTTGAGAATTGACCCTTTTCCTTTTTACTTGTAATTTATGAGGGTTTTCTAGGCTTCCATGAGGAGGATTCCTTTATCCATGATCACTTGAATTTTTACTTGGGGTTTTTCTTTTTTGGGTCATTGTAGACTGAGGATTTACCTTAGGAAAAATACCTATGTGAGAAACAACAGGCGACTGAGCATTTATTTCACTTGTGGGTTTCCCTCTTTGATTATGACCTTCGATAGTGCTCACAATGGTTTCTATGTCACCAAAATCCTTATTAACATCCTGAATAGGGGGGTTGTGAATATCACCCTCTTCTTATCCAAATATGAGTGTATAGACCATTGTGGGGTTGAGTCAAACGATTACCATGTGATTATAAAAAAGGTTGTTAGGGTCAAACCCTTTGATCTCTTTTGCTAAATTCAATTTAAAATGGTCAAAGTAAGAGGCATGTTCATCAATTTTAGGAATTTCTCTTAAGATAATTTCACCAACTTTCCAAGGTAGAGGAACAAACTGTTTTCTCCTTCTTTCATAAAAAGCATGAAACCAAAACTTATACTTCCTTGTCACTTCTATGATAAACAACTTATCTGACACATAATAAGGGAGGTATATAGGATTTTCATGAGAATAGAAACTCATAATGGTGTTGTAGTTATCCATTTTATCTAGAATTCCCTTTTTATCCAAAAATATTGATACTTCCAATGAAAACCTGTAAGTATCTTCCCCAAAGAGTAATTTCTTAAATTCAAGGACAAAATCATTGTAAACTTCATAAAAAAAGTGGATAACTCTTTGCCTCCAAAGATCTTGATACCACATAGTCACAGGGTCAACCTTTGAATTTACTCTTTTTCCAACACTCATACCTTTAAATATATGGCAATGTGTGATAGAAAAAACCAGATAAGATTCCATATAAATTTTTTTCTCGCTTTTGAAATTCATTAACTGTGCATAAATTTCATTCGATATGATATTTTCCCAATCGAAAACAACATTCTCATGAAATGTGAAATATAAAATATACAGAGCCATCTGGGGAATAGTCACTATAGAATATTGACCTATAACTCTAGTAAACAAACCAAGCAATTTCTCAATAGGGATCCTTTAAATAACAAACCTAGATTATGGATAGGACTTCTAGAATTGTAGTAGTGTCTTGTAAATATTCTTGCAAGAGCTCAATTCAATTATTTTCCCCTCTAAGAAAATTGTTAGATTTTTTTCTTTTATACATTAAGTTCGGCTCTGGTAGCTTTAATATTTTCTTGAAGACTGAAGGCGCCAACAAAAAAGGGGAGCCTCTTTGTAGAGGAATGGTTCTTCTATTTTGGACAAACTTGTCAATGCACTAGGTGGCAATATATTTACACTCGAAAACCTCAGGGACACAACCAACGAGAGTTATTCATGATGTCTAGACTTTATTATTATCTTTGTCCGGTAACGTTGAATAATACCAATATGCCCTCAAACAGTGGTAATTTTGATCATCTGGGGTGAATAGATTCAATGTATCCCCACAAAAATATTATATTCTTTTGTCCATATCTAGTAGTTTGATATACTTCTTCGTAATGTTGTTCAGAACAATGAAATAATCTTCTACTTTAGATCTTTGATGATAATCATTAATATGAAATAATTGAAATTTGCCTCGATAAAAGCATCATCAATAACAATATTTTCAGAATTCAATTTAATAGTTGAGTTCATGGAATTATCATTTAATATGACTCGATAAGTGTGAAGAGAAAGGACATGTCAGGTTGGGGTGGTGGAGTGGAATATTTCAAATGAGAAAGCAAGTCCACGAGTCTGTTTTGATAGGAAAAATGGCTAAGTATGGATACTTGTCGAATGGACTTGTGAGGACAGGAGACACAAAGAAATGAAAGTATGAGTCTGTGAGTCCACGAGTCCGCGAAACAAAAAATAAACCAAGTGTTGGGAAGAGTTCAAGATAGAAAAGTGATAGGTCATGAGTCTAGGAGTCTTCCAACCTACAAATGAAAAATAAACCATGTACGAAAAAGGCATAAGTAATGAAGGTAAGATATGGAAATGAAAATTAAGGGAGGGAAACATACTTAGGGAAAATAGAGGTGTAGAATAATAATAAAAATAAAGAAGAAGTTATAAGGTTCAACAGTACCAAACCATCAACCTATACCATACCAAACATCAATCGTGTACCACAACTTGTACCACAACAAGTGCATCAACCATGCACCAACACCTATACCAAACCATGCATCAACCACACACCATAACTTGTACCATATTCCTCAACCATCAACCATTTACATAAACAATGTACATCAACACCATACCGTGCATCATTATTGTACCATACCATGTGCCAACCATGCACAACCATAACAAGTGTCTCAACCATATACCATATCATGCCATACACCATATACCAATATAACCAAGATATGAACAAAGAATGTACCTTATCAGATATACCTCAACCAACATGTACCATACATCCAATATGTGCCTCAAGTCATATACCAAAGATATCAAACACATGTCTCAATCATGCTCCTCAAAATCACCAAAATGAAACCTCATAACACATAGAATAACATACCTTTTACATATGTAACTGACCTGGTGCCCTTGAACCTGATACAAAATCATGTAGCTTCACCTCATACCTCAACAACTAGGAAAAAGCATCCTCCTTCACTTATGTCTTGTCCTCGTGGGACAAAGACTACCTGTCACGCGGGGCCTCGCATGACATGCCCTAGGAAACCCGTGGGGGTGCCTCGCAGTACACCTTATGACTTACCCATGAGGGCCAACTAAATTATGGTTTTACAGAAACCCTAGTAGTTTGCAGCTCTGAAACTTTCACTCTTTCCTCACACTTTCTTTGTTGCCTTTGACTTGTTGTCAGAATCACCAATAGCCCAAAATACTAAACCATAACATTCAAAATATAGATATTCAATGTAAGTATGTGTGTCCTTATGAGAAACTCCTTGAGGTGCATTTATACTTCTTCTAGGTAACCTCTTTCCTTATTCTTAGGGATTCTAGTAATTTCTCATCACAACCACTTTACCCATTCATTAATTGACATGTAACCAATTAGGGGCTTCTTGACCATTATTCGGGGCTTCCAACTTCACAAGGGAATATATCCCTAAATGTAAGGAACAACGTGGCATACCACCTATCATCGGAAATGAAAAGACAATGACTATCCATATATGAGTGTCTTACCTGCATTTACATTGTCCTTCATGTCCATATTCCTCAACCAACTTCGGGTACCATAACCATACCTTTGGGGCTTCATGTAGACTTCATCAAAAGCACCCAACACATCTATTGACATTAACCACCCCATCGATGACAACTAACTCACGATAAATATCAACCACATCTTTAGGGATTTTGTACTTCTCCAAGGGTTGACATCAATCTCCAAGGGTTGACATCAATGACAACCAACTGTCTAAACCAATTGTCCAACACATAAGCTAGTCACTAGCGAAATATTAATTAAGAAGCATAATATTTATATTTATATCTATTAGAGCATGTTAGGTTTGATGACTTAGTCAAGTTAGATGGTGACAATTTATTTCACTATATTTTGATTTTGTTCCAAGATTCATATACTTAGTGTGATAAAAAATTATAATCGTTAAATTAAAATGAATATAGAATTTCTATATAATGTAATATAATATTTTTGTATTTGATTTTTTTAATATCTAAGTATTAAAATAAATTGTATTGATAAAAATGTAAATGTAAAGTATAATTTATTGTCTGGTTTGTCAATTTGACATATTATTAGGCTATGACTTTAAATTAAATAATGATGATGATGATGGTGATTAAAAATATTTTAAAGATAAATGATAATCTTAGTCATGATTTGATGATATTTATCGTTCCTTGAGTGCAATAAGTATTATAAAACAAATAAAGGGAAACATATTAGATATCTATTAAAATGTCATTATTATGATGAAATAAAGTAATTGATATATTATAACTTAGGTGTAAACCTTAATATATTAAATAGAAGTGGAGCAGGGATTATTCTGATTATCTCCACCTCAAAGAAAATCTCTTTCGAGTATGGTTTAGGATCCAACACAAACAATTTTGCAGAAGTGAAGGCAACCACCCTCCTCAATTTAGTAGATTGAACATTAAATTGAATGCAAAATCACCATTTAACACATAAATTGGGTGAATCAACAATACATTGAATAATAAATCAATCACGGATGATTTTAAGAATGGAAATTTATTTTAAAATGTATAAACCTTGGCGAATCTTACTAATCCTTCATATGCCAACTATAAATGATTGGTGATATTTTTGTAAAAATATCCAAATTTCTAACGATTTTATATAGTTTTTATAAAATTTTGGCGATTTTTAAAGTAAATTAATTTTATCCTATAGAATTTGGGCGAATCATTTTCACAATAACGAATCTCAGTTTTGGAAAAACCATGGAAAATTAGCCCATAAGCGAAATTTAGCCCCTAAAATCATCCCTGATTTAATCAATGGAAAGACCATTAAACTTTGAAAAGTCACTTGAAAATAGTAGATTGCAACATATGGGCTCCAAATATCTTCATGGGAGGGTCCTTTGACCTCCTTGATTACTCAATTTCTCTTTGGAATGTTGGGGGTAGGAAAACCCTCTATGGATGGCCATCCTAGAGGGAAGACAAATAGTAATTATCAAATCAACAGTTGGGATAGAGGAAGTAATGAAAAAGGGATCTTAATTACTTTTTAATTGAATCTCAACAACATAACTTTTCACAATTGAAGTTTTCTCTTTAGTAATGCATTGATCGACCCTTATATTTATAACCAGGGAGAACCATTACTACTTCCAATCCACCATAACTGTTAATTGAATGTTGAAGGGAGAATTATGTGATGGTGGGATGATAAATTAACTCCATGGGGTATCAATTGAGGTGGATAAGCGGTAATGGGAGGTTTTGTAGAGCTGATACATCACTTCCCCACTATTTGGATTTTTCATAGGCATTTATGTGGCACAAGTATCACCTTCTTTTATTTAGATACAATTGTGTGATATTTGAGGATTTTTTTGCATGAGCCATGCGAGCATCAAAGGGATGTTCCACATGACTCATGGGAAGGGTCTTGTGAGGAGTGAAACCTACTTGGTAGCAAAAAAATGATATATATATAGCATGTAATTCACTATTTTATAAGACTTGTATCCGACTTATGATGTTTCCAACTATGTTCACTCAAATGTCACAAAGGAGAAAAATTAGGGTGATCACAGTTTCCCCCTTATGTGCGAGGTCAAGAGAACCATATATTGTTGAAAGACATCATATTGTTTGAATGTGTCAGCACTATTTTCCAACTCATTAATATTCTCATGTCCCTGATGATGGGTGGAGTGTCCACTCGAAACATTGGACGTTTCAAAACTTCACACACATTTTGAATCCAGAAAATTTCCTAGCATTGTGTTTTCTCTAACCAAGTCTTGAAATGAGGAGACCAGAGAGAGAAAGAGAGAGCCTATGAGGGAGGACTACACAGGAATACACATGAAAACCACTTGCAAAAAAACTAATAAAGAGGTGATCTAAATTCAAATATATCTATACAAATGAAGCATGCATTTTGATACTTGTGAAACTATCAAAGTAAATTACATTATCTGATCGTGGAAAGAGAGGCCAGATTTGTATACATTTTAAAATCAATGTTGCTTTTATCGAAAATAGAGCTAAAGAGTATACAACCTTTCCACATGCATGAAGATAACATCAATTACTTAGGAATATGGCATGGTTGATATGTGAGGGAATAGTGGTGCCCAAGGGGATTATAACTACAACTAAAAGATAGCCATGAGTGTGTTGGGTTCTAACATGTAGGGAGTCACTTGAAGGGAAACCCCCACTTGATATATCTTGATAATGCTAAACAAGGGCATACATGTTCAAGTTTTTTTACTAGAGATGGAACAATGTAACCATCAATGCATATTAGTCAAAACATGTAAGGGGCCACCTAGAGGGTGGATCCTATTTGAGGGATTGAAAACAATGATAAAAAAATGCCATACATGTCTTGATGGTATTTAACTAGAGATGATACACTGGAATCAATATATGAATCTTCACAACGTGATAAAGAGTTGTAGTTGATCATGTGAGAAACAACCAAGTCATAGAGCATTGATAACTCTCCCTACCCAATCCAAAACCTCTTGTGTTTGATGTAAATGGGAGCCAAGGTAATTGTTATCAATGAAATTTCATCCGCAAATGGTTACAATAATTCAACATCGTCAAAAAGTTATGAAGTCATCCATGGACCTGAATTAACACAAAAGCATTCCCAAAGGGTCAAAAACTATACAAATAGTGAAAAAATTGAAGGACGCTATGAAGACACTGGGTGCGTGAAACAAAAACGCAAGATTCATGCACATGCGCACGATGCGCGACTGTTGTCGCAAAAAGCCGTGCACCTGAGAAACAATGCATTTATGAGAGTGGTCGACCTCCCTCCCACTTCTGGTTCAGCTTCCAAGTTGATTTGACACTCAAATATGGACTGGATTCGACTGGGTGGCTGGTCAAAGACCTAGAAATTCCCTAATTAGCCTCTTTACACACTACAAACTAGTTGGACAATAACCCAAAGGAATGCTATAAAAAGGCCATGGATACACTTCATTTTTCAAGGAATTCAAAGCAAAGTTATGATGCCATTATTCTCTTGAGGAATCTTCTATCCTTGCCAAGAGTATACTTGCATCATTTCCTTGGGCAATCCATCTCACCCCTTGAGTGGATTAGCAAAGAATTATTTCACCATTTTCATTTTTATTTTCAAAGTTGTAAGAAGAGCTTAGTTGTGGGGGTCCAAGAGCCTCCCTTGGAGGAAGAAGGGACTCATAGTCCCCTTGCTTCTCGGTGTTTTCTTTCACTAATATCAACCTTATCATTGGTGACATGGGTCTCATTGTTTCCTTTGTCCTTATGTCCCTATGTTTATAAATTTATTTGTTGTTTTATTTCTTAGTTTAATTCTTAGTTATTGTTTCATATTTCTTTTTTCTAACCCTTTTCCTTGCAGCTGTCCTGCTTAGAAAACCCAACTAAGCTTGCAAACACCTCTATTTTGCTCACTAAGGTGATGAAAGAGGCACAACATATTGACGACTCCACTGGGGAAAGGTATAAATTTCCTACCCCATTTTGTTTTTTCTAGCTCTTCTTTTGGTTTATTTAACTTGCAGGTGCATTAACCGGCCTAAGTCGACCTACCAATCATCCAATTCCAAGTTGAATTGTGAGAATTCCATCCAGAATTTTCATTCATAGCCGTGTGTCACCTGTGCACGGGTTTTTAGGCCCACAAATGCGCATCGTGCGCACATGCGCTCAAGTCACAATTCTTTTATGCACGCATCTGCTCATTAAATCTTTCAAGTCTGTGCACATGCGCTCTGTGCGCCTCTGTCTCCACTGAGACCCGTGCATATGTGAAAAAATTCACATTGTAAAGTTTTTTGAGATGTGGGGAAGGCCATTAGCCTTCTTAAAAATGATTTCAAGCATGTTTTAAAGCTGCACCACACTTAGTCCCCTCTTCATATAAAGG
>JZKD02S1176918.1:0-12684 GCA_000966675.3 Picea glauca | reverse complement strand
GGGCGATTAGAGAGGGGAGAGGGGCTATTCCAAGAATCATCCCTCCCCCAATATATTTTTTTAATTGATCTCCCATAAACCCACCCCTCAAATGAGCAACATGTTAAACCTACCATTAATTTAGGGATGGTGGGGGTGATGAGGACAATTAGAGTGAGGGAGAGGGGAAATGGGGAAGGGGTTATTCCAAGAATCGTCCCCTCCCCCAATCTTTTTTTTAGTTAATTTATTTATTATGTTTTTCCTATTTATTTATTTTTGGCATTTTTTATTAGTTTTTTTATTTAAAAGCAAAAAATTGTTTTGGGGGTTTTTTCTTTCTTTTCATTTTTTATTTATGATTTTGTTTGCAACAATACTGGGTTTTTAAGCCATGGTCTCAAAAATGTTGTAATTCTAGCATAGCAAAAAACATATATATAAATAAAAGTGAAAAAAAAGGTATTATTGGTAACACCTCTTTTGAATCCAAGTGTTGATTTTAAAATGTCGATTGCAACGTGATCGGCTATGAAAGTCGTGATTTCAAACAAGTTGTAATTTCAACCCAAAAAGGAAAAAGAAAATGCTACTAGCACCACCATTTTTTTATTCGATTTGAGGGTTTATTTGAATGTTTTGGTTCATAACGATAATAACGTGACCAGACCAAGGTTGTCATTTTAACCCAAAAAAAGAATGTGATTGAACTTGTAGCACCACTTTTCGATTTGGGGTTGATTTTAAGGTTTGCGTTTTCCACAATACAAAGTGTTAAGGCCACAGTTGCAAAAGGTTATAATTTTAACCCACAAAAAATGGGATGATTCTAAGAACACTATTTTTCAATTCGATGATTGATTTTAAGGATTTGGCTCATAATATTACATAGTGTTAAGGCCATGGTTGAAAAAGGTTGCAATTTTAACCCTAAAAAAAGAGGAAGTGATTTTAAGAACATGACTTTTCGATATAGGGGTTGATTTTAAGGTTTTGATCCACAACATTGCAAAGTGTTACGGATATGTTTGCATATTGTTGTAATTTCAACCCTAAGAAAATAAAATGTTGATTTGGGAGTGCTTTTTTTTAATTCAAACATTAATTTTGATGTTTTTGACCTAGAAATATGGGCTTTTAGGGATAGAGTTCTCATTTTTAGGTCATAGTTACTTTCAAGTAGGTAACTATGTTAAAGAATGTTTTTTCATTGGATCGCTCGTCAAATGAACAATTTGTACTGAACAATGAGTACCTACAGCTATTTATGAACCTTGCAATGTTTCCCTGAGTACGTGGACAACCATCAATATATAACAGATTCTTTATGTTAAAGTTTTTGGAAGCATAACCATTCATGCATGTACCATACATGGAAATGATATATTTGTATTCAACAATACTCTAGTAATCATACCGAATATTAAGAGGACCACAAATGGCATAAGTCCATTAATTGTTTGGGAGGAATGAACACATGTGAAATGATAAACAACCCAATATTTGCAACGACTATTTTGGACTCGAGAACCATGTAATTATCACTACAAAAGGAGAATTTGGTCCCAACATTGAGCACAAGTATGGAAGACATCGAAGCACCATACAAAGCACAATTGTAGCAAGTTTGGTATTTACTTTGCATATGGACAAGAAGAAATAAGTCATTGCTACCCTCCAAACATTAAAATGACCTTGGTGTGTACTTGAACATTGTTGTTCTCAGCTCATACAACATTTTAGAACCCCTAATAGAGATGTTTTGAGTAGCATTGATATCATACTTCGGCTCACTGGAACTATCAATTGCCTAAACAAAAGGAGACATGGTAGTCAATTTCAAACGAAACATATTGGATTTGGCTTCCAAATTTTCAAAAAATGAACGTATGGAAATGTTATTACGCGTCTTTTCTATGTCACTTATTGGATCCTTGACTATAGTGGGAAGTATCAAACCATCAACTTTGGGTAGTTAGTGATTAACATAATGGGAAAATGTGACACATCAAGAGTTCACAT
Organism: Picea glauca; assembly: GCA_000966675.3. Taxonomy (NCBI): domain Eukaryota; kingdom Viridiplantae; phylum Streptophyta; class Pinopsida; order Pinales; family Pinaceae; genus Picea; species Picea glauca. The sequence goes on along the minus strand of JZKD02S1176918.1, from coordinate 10,683 downwards.
TCAACCCTTTACATATAGAACAACCACATACTAATGGGGTTTAATAAAAGAGATCTAATTCATAGTGAAATATCGTTGGCTCTAGATGGTTACTAGAGTATGGCATGTCATAGTTGGTGAAATAAAGTGGCTCTTCATTTTCGCCTAGCATTTGTTGCAATATCTTGCTATGGATAAGAGCTTGTGGAATTTTTGCACTAGTGGAATACCACGTGTATCCCAATTCAATCCCAAATCAATATCCTACAACATTCAATGCCTAATTATTCAAATGTATGTGAAAAGGTAGTGTAAATTCAATGAAATAATCAAAATGTAAATAAAAATCAGGTTTATTGCAAACAAAAAGGGAGAACTTGGTGAATTTGGATCAATGTGGAATAAGAAATATGAAGAATCAACCATTTGATATCATCATTTGTCCCCCTGCATTTGATATCATCATTTGTCCCCCTCCATAGTTTTCTTTATATTTCAATTCATATTTATAATTGTTTTCTACAACATGAAAGGATTTTAGACTCACCTTCAATGTTGCAAACCTTAGCCTTGTTGCTTCATTTTTGTTGTATGTCTTTGTAAACCTTGGCCCTAGTGTTTTAGTCTATTTTTCCCTTTCAAAATGAGATTCGTCTTTTGGGGATTTTGGGGGATTTGTTGACCTTTTAAAAAATATTTTGATAGATTAGAGCCCATCATTGCATTGGTTTCCAACATATGTCCTTGTTAAGTTTATAAAAAAAATAATCCAAGTTGTATAGTGTTCATTGCACAATAAATATGTACCAATGCAATTATTACTATAGAGTACACTGCTTGGCAATGTTATTTTTTTAAAAGGTTTATGGACTTTGTGATGCACATTGAACAATATATAGCATTTGTGTGTTTATTACCGAAGAAAGCACCACTTGGCCCTATTAGTTAAATTAAAAAAAAATAATGTGGCCTTCATTATGCGCATTGAACATTATATAGCTCCAGTGTCTTTATTAATAAAGAGTGCATTGCTTAGCATAAAAACTTGCAAATATATCAATGTATAAGAGTTGTGTAGATGAGTATCAAACTATGCAATGTTCCATACAAAGATATACCCACTAGTGTGTATGTTTGTATAATGCATAATGATTACCCTAAAAATAGTTTTAGGCAACAATTATCTACTTAATTTGTAAAACCTATTTCATAATTTGTATATTTTATTAAGNGCAAACCTTAGCCTTGTTGCTTCATTTTTGTTGTATGTCTTTGTAAACCTTGGCCCTAGTGTTTTAGTCTATTTTTCCCTTTCAAAATGAGATTTGTCTTTTGGGGATTTTTGGGCATTTGTTGACCTTTTAAAAAATATTTTGATAGATTAGAGCCCCTCATTGCATTGGTTCCCAACATATGTCCTTGTTAAGTTTATAAAAAAAAATAATCCAAGTTGTATAGTGTTCACTGCACAATAAATATGTACCAATGCAATTATTACTATAGAGTACACTGCTTGGTAATGTTATTTTTTTAAAAGGTTTATGGACTTTGTGATGCACATTGAACAGTATATAGCATTTGTGTGTTTATTACTGAAGAAAGCACCACTTGGCCCTATTAGTTAAATTAAAAAAAAAATAATAATGTGGCCTTCACTATGTGCATTGAACAATATATAGCTCCAGTGTCTTTATTAATAAAGAGTGCACTACTTAACATAAAAACTTGCAAATATATCAATGTATAAGAGTTGTGTAGATGAGTATCAAACTATGCAATGTTCCATACAAAGATATACCCACTAGTGTGTATGTTTGTATAATGCATAATGATTACCCTAAAAATAGTTTTAGGCAACAATTATCTACTTAATTTGTAAAACCTATTTCATAATTTGTATATTTTATTAAGTAAGGATTTTATTGATACAATATGGTTGATAGAAGATAAAGAAGAAAACTTATAGCAATGTGTGTGAAGAAAGCAAGTCCCAACAAGACAAAATGGAAAGCCATTTAGAGTTTTAATACAAAAGTAATGTATTTGACTTATTTGAACATGTCAATGATGTGTATTAGTTAAGCCTGTATCATGCAAGTTAATTTTTTGAAAAAAACTCGATAAGATAAGCTTCATTTGAAAATCTCCCTTTAGTGAGAGGAACACCTAGATATCTAGTTGGAAAATATCCTAAGTGGAAAATAATGTAAAGCTTAAAGGAAACGTTGCAAGCAGGGAAACTAAGTAGATCAAAACATGATGAAAATGAAGTATTTTTTTTTATTTTTTATTAATAATGTACTTCTTAACAATAACAGCTCGCAAGTTTCAAACATTATATTTCACATATGTTGAATATTGTGTAGAGGTCCATAGTGAGGAAATAAAAGGCCCTCTTATGAAGAACAAAATTATGAAGGATGTAAATGTTAATGAATTGGTCCTCAATGCATCTAGAGTGGTGCAGAAAGTTAACAGTGGAGGGAGAAGTTTTATAAGACTATGAGGGAAATAGTGGAAAATATGTATAGACATTCTTTTCACTGACATTACAAACATCAATATGATGAATCCAAAAATTAGGTTATATTGAAACTATATCAAATGTTTTCGGAACAAAATATCTATGAAATTTGCAATAGCAAAATCCTACAATAACAAAAAAGAAGTATTCAAAAGCATTATTGTTAAAAATATTTTTATATAATATGTATATACGATCCATAAAAATACCCAACTAATATTTATGCTATGTTTAAAAAGAAGTATTCAAAAGCATTATTGTTAAAAATATTTTTATATAATATGTATATACGATCCATAAAAATACCCAACTAATATTTATGCTATGTTTAGTTTTATATAAATATTAATCAAATTTTAATTATGTTTTTTCTAAGAAGATTAAGAAAACTAAAGCCAACAAACGAGATGATATCTAAAACATGCCAGTAGGGACATACGAAAAAGTGTGCAAGGAGATAGTCAAAACAGATAAGAATAATTGAATCGTATGTGGAGTTGTCCCAATAACAATATGCATCAAACACATATAATCATTGATTTTTTGGTGTAATCGAAGAGTTTATCGCATGAAATATTAATTTTCAAAAAAAAAAATTGGTTCAAGAAAAGAAAAGAAAAGGTATCGTTAAGGTAGAAAAGGGTTTATCACAAATTTTGTGAGTACTTTCATTTTCCTTAACACTATCAAAAATATCTAATACACATTTATGCTTTAAAAATATAACACATTGATGCTATCAAAAATGTCTAATACACATCCATGCTTTCAAAGTATATAAACGCAAACGCACCAGTGTGTACTAAATGTGCACACCAATGCATCATATTATTTTAAGTGCATTAGCCAAAAGACGAACAAAAAAAAAATCCAACCAACGTCCATTAAAATCTCCAACGGCCTAGAATTTTTACTTACGGTGAACATCCACTAAAACCTCCCTTATCAATAGGGAAGGTATTTTTGATAATTTTGCACTAAAAAACTCTACTAAAATCTCTACTAGGTGGTGTTTTCCTTGTAGTGTGAACTATGTTTAATTGTATAACTCATTCACATTAATGCCCCAAAACAATTATAGTTCCTTCCATTCTTTATGTAATGTATTGACTCTAATTCCCTTCTACAAGTGAGACGTGTCTTCTGAATAGGTTGTCAAACCTCTACCAACATGTTCTACAATGTCACGGATTTAGTCTCCTCATTCAGTTTATGGGCATTAAGTGGAGTTTAAGGTCTTTTGTTGCTTATGGCCTCGTACATCTAGGCTTAACTTTGTAATAAAGTCACCTTAGAACATAAGGCTTACCTTGTAATAAAGTCGCCTTAATCACTTAGGCTAAAAAATGAGCTTTTAGGTTACTATTAGTTTTTAGGGTTTTGGACAAGTATCTATTATTTTCATCTCTATATAAAAGAAGTGAATCCCATCGTAATAAATGCATCGATTATTCATAATATCAAATTATGTTATTGTATTTACTCTTCCTTATGCTTGGTTATGTGTGTCATTAAATGGGATCTAGTGCACTCCATATTGGTACAATAGTGGATGAAAACCCTACCCTAGCCGCCACCTAATTGTTGTTAAAGGAGCATCATTGTTTCACGCAGAAAAGAATATCACCACCAACATTGTCAAGAATGCAAGCCACCATTCATGGAAATTTGGCATTCATAAAGTTAGCCATCCTATCTGTCACGACCCCACAGGACGCTTGAACAGATCTTGTGATCGTTCACCACTTGAGGGCATATGGCATCGTGACGGTTCTCACTTAGTTGCTTGGCACACCAATAATACTTTGTCTGGACTACACCTCTTCACCTAGAGCATACCCGTACTATGTTCTAGGCTACCAATGTGTCACAATCCTACTCTAGTGCAACTCTTTCTTACTTAGAGAGTTGTTCACACAGTTTAATAATTAGTCTTATTTAAGCATGCATCCATGAACATGAGAATCCAAGAGAACAACTACGAAACAAAAACAAAGACAAACACAGAAATAGTGTGGACGATACAAATCATGCCTAACACTTGACTAAGTCTTTGTTATTCCAAAACAGTTACAACATGAGCACTACCGGCTTGGTTTACAACCTGGAAAAGTCAAACAACTCGCCTCACCTCACTAAGACACTCAAGAACATATTCATCCCACCAAGACTCTCAGCCACAACTATATCTACAACCACCTGTGGTGCACCTCATATGTGCCCACAACCGCAGACTTGTTGTCCTTTCGTTTCTGCAGAATTTCACCAAGCTAACACAAATATCGATTCTTCCCACACACATGCCCCCATAGGCCTTTGTTTTCAGACTTCCCCAAAACCTTTCAAAAATCCCAACTCTTGGCTACTTGTCTTCCATCTTCGTGACTCTACCTCAGTTCATTATCCTAGACTTTCCTCAAACTTGCTCTCCAAATATCTTGTCAAAATGCTCTATGATTCCTTTGGTTGTGCAGCCTTGCTTTTATATGGACTCCAAGAGTCACTTGTGTGAAACGTTGCATCTCTTGAGTGTGTCGCACCCCTTCGTGAACCCACACTCAACCGACTCATCACGCCCCTCCGTGGACCAGGTGTGCCCATCCAAAGCTTTCACACTCGCAAACCATTTGTCTTGTGGACTGGTGTGCCCCCTTGCCTTGTGCACTCTTTATTTCTATCACTGTGACTCCTCATGGGTGTGTCGATGGGGTCGTCCAACCTCTCCGGCACACCCATGTTTTTGAGGGCAGACGGGACCACTCCTTGGGCATGCTCCCAAGTCACCCCACCCTTTCCCAAATGCAACCCAAGTCTCCATAAATCATTCTAAGGAAAGTAAGGTGTGTGCCCCCTTGGTGCCATGTGTCACCATCGTGTGCCCAAGGTGCTCCTACCCACACCTGAATGTTTTTTTTTTCCCAACCAATTGATTCCTTCATTGTGCTCTTCATCTGTCCATCATTAAATCTGCCCAATGAGCGTGTGCACTCAGTGGGTGCCATGGGAGACCCTTACATCCTCCCCCACTCCAATTTGTTTCCATCCCTGGCAACATCTGCAACTTCCATGGCGTCTCTACCCATCTTCAGATCTTGTTACCACTCAATGATTGTTACTTCTTCAACCACTGTCATCAAGGGGAAGATCCCCTCAGGAAGTTTCATGAGTCTGTGAAGTGTCGTTTCCTTCTAACTTGCTATTGCTTCCATACTTTAGCCTATTTTCCCATGCTTTCATGGGTTGGATCCCCTTCTGAATTCGGTTGATTGGGTAGCTAATCCAATCGTCGCACCTCTGTCTCAAGACCTCACATCTTCACGTTCAAACATATGTTTCTATTTTCAAACTCGTCACACTGCAACTTTTCATTTCCTCAAATATATCAAGTCACCCACTATGTTCTCAACATTTTTCACCAAGGCGCCTCATCAACCTCGCTGCCTCCCACCGAGATAGTGAGACAACATGTTGCAGTATAGTTTGAAGGTGAAAGGGGATGGTTGGTTGGGTCATCTCCCTCATCTCCAATCTGTCCCAATGCAATCAGTGAAGTGTCACCATACTTCTACGTCATGTACATAAGTAGCAATACACTTGAAGCGATCTTTCCTTCACACTCTTCCATGAGTCGTTCTAGCTCAGGGTCATACAGCCATTCACGGTGTCCAAGTTCGCTATAGGAGGAATCAACCTTGGTTCTCTTCCACCGAGGTTGATGTGTATCCTTCACGTTCTCTTGGTCTATGACTGGTTTATGCTCGTGTTCAACGAACTGCTCTGACATCTTCATTTTTGTGACTTCCTCTTATTTTCACCGCTACTCATTAACTTCCAAATAGAAATCAACCAAGCAATCCACTATCTTAGCCAAATATCCACATATCTCTTCAACATCATCAAGCCTCCATTCCACTGACATGAGCTTCCTTTTGTTTTCTACGTTAACCTATCCAACCATCACCCCACATCATCCAAGATCATCTCCACAAGGTTACTTGCTTTGGTTGTCCACAAAAAACATCTACAAGGAAGACATATGCATGTCTCCTTCCTTCCTCCTTATGGTCGAAATCAAACATGGAGTTTGTCCTAAGAAAATGGCCAAATTGTTCATGTGAGGAATCAATGGTGTGTTGCATTTTCCTTCCTCATGAACTCTTGTCCTAACACAACTTCAAAATCATCCATGGGAACAACGGTGAAATTCGTCTTTCCGCACCATTCACAAAGCTTCAACGAGATGTCCTTGGCCACACCAACGACCCTCTCCACTCCTATGTTGACTGTCTTGGAGGCTGTCTATGTCGGTTCAAGATGCAACCCAAGCCTCAGCACCATGTATTTCCTCAAGAAATTATGAGTTGCCCCATTGTCCACCATGGCTAACACTAACTTCCCATTGAGTTCGGCCTACAAATAACAAATTTTTGTCTCATCTTTCTCTTAGCTCTCTCTTAATTCACCCTCTATGACAACATTCAATACCTGCAAGACTCCAACATATGGTTTGTATGCCTTCTCCAAAGCATTTAACTTTTGTTTCAAGGGACAATTCTTCGCATAGTTCTCCTTGGCACAAATCCAACACAAAATCATCTTTTTCTCTTTCGTTGCATTTGTTTGCTTGGCATTGTCTTCGCTTCCCTTGGATGACTTCATTTTTCCCTTGTCCTTCTTTTNATAAAGTCGCCTTAATCACTTAGGCTAAAAAATGAGCTTTTAGGTTACTATTAGTTTTTAGGGTTTTGGACAAGTATCTATTATTTTCATCTCTATATAAAAGAAGTGAATCCCAGCGTAATAAATGCACTGATTATTCATAATATCAAATTATGTTATTGTATTTACTCTTCTTTATGTTTGGTTATGTGCGTCATTAAATGGGATCTAGTGCATTCCATATTGGTACAATAGTGGATGAAAATCCTACCCTAGCCACCACCTAACTGTTGTTAAAGGAGCATCATTGTTTCACGCAGAAAAGAATATCACCACCAACATTGTCAAGAATGCAAGCCACCATTCATGGAAATTTGGCATTCATAAAGTTAGCCATCCTATCTGTCACGACCCCACAAGACGCTTGAACAGATCTTGTGATCGTTCACCTCTTGAGGGCATATGGCATCGCGACGGTTCTCACTTAGTTGCTTGGCGCACAAAGAATACTTCGTCTGGACTACACCTCTTCACCTAGAGCATACACGTACTATGTTCTAGGCTACCAATGTGTCACACTCCTACTCTAGTGCAACTCTTGCTTACTTAGACAGTTGTTAACACAGTTTAATAATTAGCCTTATTTAAGTATGCATCCATGAACATGAGAACCCAAGAGAACAACTACGAAACAAAAACAAAGACAAACACAGAAATAGTGTGGACAATACAAACCATGCCTAACACCTAACTAAGTCTTTGTTATTCCAAAACAGTTACAACATGAGCACTATCGGCTTGGTTTACAACCTGGAAAAGTCAAACGACTCGCCTCATCTCACCTCACTAAAACACTCAAGAACATATTCATCCCACCAAGACTCTCAGCCACAACTATCTCTGCAACCACCTGTGGTGCACCTCATATGTGCCCACAACCGCAGACTTGTTGTCCTTTCGTTTCTACAGAATTTCACCAAGCTAACACAAATATCGGTTCTGCCCACACACATGCCCCCATAGGCCTTTGTTTTCAGACTTCCCCAAAACCTTTCAAAAATCCCAACTCTTGGCTACTTGTCTTCCATCTTGGTGACTCTGCCTCAGTTCATTATCCTAGACTTGCCTCAAACTTGCTCTCCAAATATCTTGTTAAAATGCTCTATGTTTCCTTTGGTTGTGCACCCTTGCTTTTATATGGACTCCAAGAGTCACTTGTGTGAAACGTTGCATCTCTTGAGTGTGTCGCACCCCTTCGTGAACCCACACTCAACCGACTCATCACGCCCCTCTGTGGACCCGATGTGCCCATCCAAAGCTTTCACACTCGTCAACCATTTGTCTCGTGGACCGGTGTGCCCCATCCTTGGGCGCATGCCCCCTTGCCTTGTGCACTCTTTATTTCTATCACCGTGACTCCTCATGGGTGTGTTGATGGGGTCGTCCAACCTCTCCGGCACACCCATGTTTTTGAGGGCAGACGGGACCACTCCTTGGGCATGCTCCCAAGTCACCCCACCCTTGCCCAAACGCAACCCAAGTCTCCATAAATCATTCTAAGGAAAGTAAGGTGTGTGCCCCCTTGGTGCCATGTGTCACCATCGTACGCCCAAGGTGCTCCTACCCACACCTGAATGTCTTTGTTTTCCCAACCAATTGATTCCTTCATTGTGCTCTTCATCTGTCCATCGTTAAATCTGCCCAATGAGCGTGTGCGCTCAGTGGGTGCCATGGGAGACCCTTACATCCTCCCCCGCTCCAATTTGTTTCCATCCCTGGAAACATCTGTGACTTCCATGGCGTCTCTACCCATATTCGGATCTTGTTACCACTCAATGATTGTTACTTCTTCAACCACTGTCATCAAGGGGAAGATCCCCTCGGGAAGTTTCATGAGTCTGTGAAGTGTCGTTTCCTTCTAACTTGCTATTGCTTCCATACTTTAGCATATTTTCCCATGCTTTCATGGGTTGGATCCCCTTGTGAATTCGGTTGATTGGGTAGCTAATCCAATCGTCGCGCCTCTGTCTCAAGACCTCACATCTTCACGTTCAAACATATGTTTCTATTTTCAAACTCGTCACACTGCAACTCTTTGTTTCCTCAAATATATCAAGTCACCCACTATGTTCTCAACATTTTTCACCAAGGCGCCTCATCGGCCTCGCTGCCTCCCACCGAGATAGTGAGCCAACATGTTGCAGTATAGTTTGAAGGTGAAAGGGGATGGTTGGTTGGGTCATCTCCCTCATCTCCAATCTGTCCCAATGCAATCAGTGAAGTGTCACCATACTTCTGCATCATGTACATAAGTAGCGATACACTTGAAGCGATCTTTCCTTCACTCTTCCATGAGTTATTCTAGCTCAGGGTCATACGGTCATTCACCGTGTCCAAGTTCGCTATAGGAGGAATCAACCTTGGTTCTCTTCCACCGAGGTTGATGTGTATCCTTCACGTTCTTTTGGTCTATGACTGGTTTATGCTCTTGTTCAACGAACTGCTCTGACATCTTCATTTTTGTGACTTCCTCTTATTTTCATCGCTACTCATTAACTTCCAAATAGAAATCAGCCAAGCAATCCACTGTCTTAGCCAAATATCCACATATCTCTTCAACATCGGCAAGCCTCCATTCCACTGACATGAGCTTCCTTTTGTTTTCTACGTTAAAATCCAACCATCACCCCACATCATCCAAGATCATCTCCACAAGGTTACTTGCTTTGGTTGTCCACAAAAAACATCTACAAGGAAGACATATGCATGTCTCCTTCCTTCCTCCTTATGGTCGAAATCAAACATGGAGTTTGTCCTAAGAAAATGGCCAAATTGTTCATGTGAGGAATCAATGGTGTGTTGCATTTTCCTTCCTCATGAACTCTTGTCCTAACACAACTTCAAAATCATCCATGGGAACAACGGTGAAATTCGTCTTTCCGCACCATTCACAAAGCTTCAACGAGATGTCCTTGGCCACACCAACGACCCTCTCCACTCCTATGTTGACTGTCTTGGAGGCTGTCTATGTCGGTTCAAGATGCAACCCAAGCCTCAGCACCATGTATTTCCTCAAGAAATTATGAGTTGCCCCATTGTCCACCATGGCTAACACTAACTTCCCATTGAGTTCGGCCTACAAATAACAAATTTTTGTCTCATCTTTCTCTTAGCTCTCTCTTAATTCACCCTCTATGACAACATTCAATACCTGCAAGACTCCAACATATGGTTTGTATGCCTTCTCCAAAGCATTTAACTTTTGTTTCAAGGGACAATTCTTCGCATAGTTCTCCTTGGCACAAATCCAACACAAAATCATCTTTTTCTCTTTCGTTGCATTTGTTTGCTTGGCATTGTCTTCGCTTCCCTTGGATGACTTCATTTTTCCCTTGTCCTTCTTTTACCCCTTCCATTGTTGTTTCTTCTCACCTTGGGTGTCCTCACTGTTCCTAGGGCCTATCTTGGGTTCACCCCGAAAGTCCAACATTTTTTCCGCTACGGTGATTGTTGTTGCAACA
>JZKD02S1176885.1:0-12684 GCA_000966675.3 Picea glauca | reverse complement strand
ATTAGAAGTGGTCAAGATCATACAACTCTTGACTATTGAAAATATTGTTCCTTCCATATTTCCTTTAATATTATGATTAACTATTAATACCATGGTTGTCATATTTATCTTAAATATATGAAGAAGGGGCCATGGTTGTCATATTTATCTTAAATCTATGAAGAAGGGGGGAAATATTTTCCTAATAGAATGATTGTGAGTGAGTGTGTCATGAAGTGATAGTGATAGATATGGATGTTTTACACATATTTGATGTACAAATTTTAATGCATGAATAAACCAAAGAGATTTTGTTGTAGGTAATATATGACCAACAAACAAGAAGAAGTCATGGTTTTGCATTTGTGACAATGGAAACGAAAGAAGATATAAGCAAAGATATGGAGAATTTTAATGGATATGTAATTGTAAATGTTTTTTATTGTCTCTAATTCAAGTAAAAATGATCTATAGGATGGGTGAGTATCCCATTACAAACTATTGGACTACTTTTTACATCCTTCTTATTGTTTGATGGGATTCGAAAACAACCTTTCTATTTCCTAATTTGTCAAAAGGTGCCTCTATTTTAACTTCTTAAGAGATGGGGTCTACCTAGTTCGTAACTGAAGATATATCAATGTGTGCTAAAAATATGAGGTTCCCATTTTCTTGATGATGAGATGGAATGAACACTAAATATTTTTCTGCTGTAGGAATACCAGGGTATAACTTTGAGGGTGAACTCAGGGCCAACACCCTCAAATGATATTTTTGCACCAAGATGCAGATTTAGGAATGAAAATCCCAGTGGAAATTATAATTCTCCCAATAGATTTTTTTGGGTAATCTACCTTGGGGAGTTGATGATCTTATCCTAGAAAAACATTTTAGTGATCATGGAAAAGTTAGGAAAATGGACTGGAATGGAACTTGCGAAAATGGACTTGAACACAACTTCACCAATCTAGAAAAGGAAAAAGAAAAAGATCACCTACCTTCCATTTCTGATCGGATCATGGAGCACTTAGATGAATATCTGGATAGCCTTCATGGAGCCATGCGATCTAGTGAGAAAAACTTAAATGTATATCGATTTGTGATAGAGTTGATCTTATTTATACACGTCATATTTATTAATGTCACTTCTATTCATTATTTTATATATTAAATAAATATAGTAATAAGAGTTAATTAATTATAATATTTGAAACTCTTATTATTATATTTATTTTATATCTAAAATAATTAATAGAAGTGACATTAATATATAACATGTGTACAAATAAGTATTGATGGCCAAGAATATGAATTTGTATTTAAAAAATTTATTTATTTTATTTTATTTTAAAGAATAATCAATTTAATAGATAAGTGTTTGGAGACATTATAAAACTTTATCGCAGAAAGTGAAAAAAATTGCAAATTATTTCAGAGTCTAAGCACATTGACTACAAATTAATCCGCTTTTCAAATTATTTTTTATAATGTGAAATTTATGTTGATTATGAGTAATAAATTCCTCTCAACAATAATTTTAATTAATATATCCAAATTTTATGAGAGAGAACTTAGGTTTATAATATAATTAGATGTGAAAACCAAAAACATTTAACCATACTATATAAATTTGAATTACTTATATAACCTCATAACTCTAAAGGAAGTATTGAAAAATATGCATAGTTGGATAGTGAAAATTTATATGGTTGATATAAATTTTCATGGTTAAGAGTATAAATAACTCACCAAATCCTTAATTTATTTTCTATATTTAATTAGCAAGTCATTAAAATCCTAGCTTCTACCATACTAACCTTATAAATTTAAGTTAAACATGATCCACTAATCCACTAACTCCAACCCACTACCATAAACCCCTTAATACTTAACCCATATAACCCAAAATAACCCCAACCACTAGATCCACTAGATCAAACCTTATTTCCCTTTAGTTGGTTTGGTCCTGACCCTAGCTGCTTCGGGTCCTGAGAATCAGGTGCAGCGAATTGGCTTCAGGGAAGAAACTTCATTCTTCTCTCATTGAATTGGCTTACTTATATGGAGAAAATATCCCCTTGCAATAATCTATCCTTTTATGGAAATATATCCTTAAAATAATCTATCCAATTGAAAGGGATAATTATATTCCAGTAAGAAAGTAATGGTTACTTGTTCCGGTAAGCCCTATAACTCATCCCTCCAAAGATAATATTTGGGCTTGTAAACCTCCACGCTAGTATCATTCACTTCTTAATAGTTGTATTCTCACCTCAAGCAAGTATAACTTTTCAATTTGGATTACCTACAACTATTACATTAACATTTTTCTAAGAGGCGGGTATAAACAACTTTGCTGCTAATTTCACCTGTTCTTTTTCTATAACTTTCCCATAGATTTTGAATTTACTTCATGGTAAACCTTTGCATAAGAACTACATTATGTAGTTTACTGATTAATATTTGTTTTTTCATTGGTTAGAGATTATTTACAACTATTTTCTTATCTAACTGTTATTTAATTTTTTCTAATTATATTTTTTTTAGAAGTAAATACTAAATAGATTTACTACACTTGTTTATTTTGTTATAGTTTATTACAAAATAACTTGTTTATAATCATTTATTTGTTTATCAAATTTCGATAGAGTGATTGGTTCCAATGGTCCTTGTTTTGCATTGCGACCAAGGTTCGAAACCCATTTCTATCGGAAGGAGACACCAAAAAATTCAACCATGATTAAGGGTTGGTGTGACCTAGTTCTAATTTATCTTGCTTTTAATCATATTTTTATTAAGAAAGAGATACTAAATATATTTAGTAAACTTGTTTATCTTATTATAGTGTATTGAAAACTAACTTTATTGGGATCCTATCTTGTCAACATTATTTATCTTATTTTTGTTTTTGTAAATAAAAAAGGGGGTAATTCCTTATTAATGCATTGTCATTGTACAAAATTGATATATGTCATCGACATGCCACCTATTCTACCAAACTAGTGGAAAACGAAACATGTGGCAACCAATTGTTCTTTCGGCCAAAAAGGGCAGTCGCCACTTGCCCTGTCGTTTTGTAGGAAACCAGAGAAGGTGGCGACTGGTAGTGCTGACAAATCTATCTAGGCATACTAGACATACTAACAAAATTTGAAAATTAAAACTACAAAAAAAACTAAACAGAGTACCAGACATGGTTGACAAGAAAAAACTACATCACTGTGCCAGTGAGGCTAAGAGAACTGCGCAGAATTAAACATTAGAGGGGCTATGATAACTGTGGAACCTACCATCTGGAGAGCCCCTGTGAAGAGTACCATCGTTGGGTTTGAGAACGTAGGGTTGCGTGCAAGTCGGGTACCTCTGCTTGGATGGTGCGTTCGAGAAGGCGTCAATCAACATGTCGATGCACCTACTGATAAGGGTGTGTCGGTGGAGTTTCTCCATCATATAGCCTCTAATTTCAAAAATAATCTCTAGTTGCTCTGGGTTGAAGATGTTGGGTGGAGTCTAGTCGCAATCCTCAATTGGGTTCAGGGCTGGAGGCTCATCCCGAAAATCCGTTGTGGGGAGTTCCTCGTGAACAATGCAAGTGGCGCCATCCATGGATACCGTTGTATCTATAGTAGCAATACTAGTGTTGGGGCTATTATGGGCATCTGGGACCGTGTAGAGGAGGGACTTTAGTGGAGCCTAAATTGGTTTCTCTGGGAATTCCTCATCGACGAAGTCCATTGGAGGTGTATGTGCCCGCACGGTTAGATGAGTCTGGGCTATGGAAAAATCCCTCTCCAAATTGTGTAGGTGTCTCTACCTTGCCACACGATTGTACTAGGAAGGACCTCGCCTGGGTTTTCCTCTCTCTCTCGGCATGGTGGGGCCTGGAGGACAAAGAAATCTGCGTATGAGGCTAGAGAGAACCGACTGGACCAAAACCAAATTCTCAAGGAGAGCAAGGAGACATAGTACTTAGGTGAAGTGGTTAATGTCATTGTCGAGCTGGATAGTGAAATGAGGGGTGGATATGACCACTCTGCTACCTATCGTACCCAACGTCACTTTTCTTCAATTAATCGTTGAGGTCGTCATTAATCTTACGCTGGAGAGCTGTCGTGCCTCTCTTTGAGAGTGCTCATGGCCATTCTCCATCCAAGAATAAGCATTGGGGTGGCGGTCGACCATATTTATGCCAAGTTCTATGAGGGATCTACGTGGCCTCCCCTGGGAAACGTGTCACCCCATCCAGGGCTATATTATTTATATTATTATAAGATATCAAAATTATCACATTAATGACATACCCTATCAAGTTAGTTCCTGTTATAGTGTATTCAAGCTATTAGTACAATCTAGTGGTGGGATCTTTCTTACATCAGTGCAAACTAAGTCATCTCTTACTCTTTCACAAATTAATACTCTTTCAAAATAATCAACCCATTTGTAGAGGGTTATGCTAAGAAGGTCGAAAAACAAACGAAAGGAAATTTTCACTCTCGGTGCTTAGTTAATTTTATCCTCACGACCTCCAATAAACGTTAACTCGAAACAATTTATTCTAAATCAGCGGTTCACTATGCCAGTATTAACACCACTAAGAAGTTTTTAGAAACCACTGAAAAATTGGGCACGCATGTGTCAATTTATTGTGCATTTCGGAAGTCTTTGTTGATGTTAAACATCATGCACTTGTGGTTCCAAAATCATTCTCGGTCATTTGATTAAAATCCTCTTGAGGAATTTGATATTTTGGAACATTATGACAAATTTAACCATAGCATATATCTCATCCCGAAATGAACCATGACCATTGATCTTGGCTAATCTAAACAATTAGAAATTTCAGAGGTAGGAAACATTTTAAACCTGCGCATCTCCCACTCTAAAATGAACCTTTATCGCCCAATTAGGAAACTAATAGTTGTTCGATATTTCAAAGTATATTAACATTATTATGTAATGAACATTTCTCAACCCAAAATGATTCTAAACAATTCGATCATCAGATCTTCAACCATTATATTTTTCACATGAAAATAATGAGATTAATTGTAACAACCTTTGCGTGTGAGATAAGATCTTCACCCTTGGATCTCCTATAATGAAAAAAACATGATGATTATGTTAGCTCATTCGACGTTAATCACACAAACAATTCTATTTAAATTGAAATAATTATAACTTATAAATCAACACACTTATTAAAATCGATTGAACTGGTAAAGTCTACGGAGGTATACATACCCTAATCCCCTCTGGATTTGAACTTCTGACCTCTTAAGAGGAAACACATATTCTTAACCATTAGGCCCACTCAGGCTGTATGTGAGAAATTCCATCAAACACATCTTTTCCTTCCATAGGTTTCCCATTGGTAGATTTCCCCTTGCATCCTTTCTAATGCCCATGTCTTGTTTTTTTTTCGGGGGGAAGCCCTTGGTTATATAATAAGAGATTTATTTCCTTCTACCTCTCGTACCCCTATAGGTGGCCCAACAATACCAAATGTCATTTTCCCATTCAGTTGGACACTAATTTTGGATCTGGTCCTACTCCTAGTGTTTTTCCTAATGCTTGGGGAAGAAAATGTTTTTGGGGTCCTCATGCTTCTAGGAACAATAATGTATTTGGAGATCCTAGTACCTCCTCGCGTCGTAATATGGGGGGACTGTAAGGTCCATCATGGTCACATGCCACATTTTATTTGACCCCAAATCAATTTTTCAATACACCATTTTCTTTCTTAGAAACTTTATATCTCTCAGATTTGTTACCATGGAGCAATGACCCCATTCAAAAGCAAACCTTGTGGCTATAAATTCCCTTGTAATTTCCATCTAATATTCCAAAAATTGATGGAAAACGTGAAGAAGACCGTTCCAAACATGTCATGATGTACCATTTGTGGTGTTCTTCAAACTCGTTAGTGGATGATAGTATACGATTTAGGATTTTGTAGAGAACCCTTACTGGCAGTGCAACCAAATGGTACATTGAGTTATCCAGTGCCACCTACCATGATTTTTTATATTTAGGCATGGTTTTTCTAACATGCTTCCAATTTCCAATTTAGTATGAGACTGGAACTAAACTTTTTATGTCATTGTGTTAGAACACCGCCACACATATTTCTGATCATATCCATGAATGGAGATGATGAAAAAGGTTAATTCAATCTAATATTCTATATCCACTGATCATTGATTAGTTTATCACACTGTTATCACCCATAAACAAAGACGTGGCCATGTCAGGGGAAGTTACTGAGAAGTGAGTGATTTTACATTCCCAACATTTGGATTTGATTTGTTTGTAGCCAATCAAATTGTATGATATCATTCCTCATGTTCCGAGGTTGTTAATATATCCTGCTAGACCAAACCTAGAACCACATGTTGATGGTATGGTTGTTTCCATTTCTAATGTTTCATTGGGATAGTTGGTTGTGCATATAAGACAAATGTATATATATGTAGGTAAACAAGCTACTGTGTCCACCATACAAACTACTACATTCCCTAATTCGATCTACAAGGTGAATTCAGTACATTCTATACAACTGAAGAATCCTCAGTAACCTAGAGGAAAGAAGAAGAACAAAAAGAAAAACTCTTCCCCTAAGGAAGGGACTACACAAACCCGAAACATTTCCACTNATCACATCATTTGATTTCATAAGTAAGAGTTGAGCCATATGTATATGAAATACATAGTTAATACATCATGTCCAAAAATCCAAAAACAATTATAAAATTCAAAAGTTGAACACATGGTCTTGGTTTTGATAGAATGGAATTGTGTAAGTAGAATCTCTATTAATAGGTGAGAATTTATATTTCTTACATTACTTGTGATTCATGTAATATTGTTTTCTTATATTCAACTATGTAATTTAACCCGCGATCTAGTGTTTTTGGATGTTTTTTTTCAATATTAAGTGACAAGTTGTTTGGAATTTTCTATGGCGACATCCATTGAACCATGAAGTACGTAATCGCGATTGACATATAGGAATATGTTTTTTCCTTCAATAGCATCTTACATTATTAAAAATCACTTTTTTTGATACAATGCCTTAGGATCGATCTTGTCAGGTTGTGAAATTAACCCTTCTTGTTTGCATGTCATAACTTGTGCTCTAGTTCCTAACGTTCACGGGTGCCCTATTTAGAACCTATATTTTCCATTTGGTTCCCATACTGCATTTTACTATAGGATAAAGAACCCTTATTTAGACTTTCCATGACATACAAGTTGAGCCACATTCTCATCTCTTAATCATTTTTCTAGCCACATCCTAGTGGGGTTCCCATCAATTGTGTGTTTCTTAATGGTTGCATATGCATATAATTTCTTATGTCATGATGCCTATCGATATGCTATTGTTCACTTTTATCGTTCTTACCAACACTATAGTCATGCTTTACCTCTTTTCATTTGCATCACTTGCCTCTATTTTTCAACCCTTATCCTTGGAGAAAACATCTACTATGAGTGGACATTAATTTCCCAATACCATTCTTACATTTGATTTTCATATGTATATTTTATAAGATTAAAACATAGATGCATTCCATGGAGCCACTTGTTTTTTTTTAATGAGATAACTTTTAACTCTTTTCTTTTTGTTCGTAAAACCATGGAAAAGACACTATTAAGAACACTTTTGATTCTTTTTCATTCTTAGAAAACCATGAAAAAGACACCATCAAGTACAATTTTATCTCTTTTATACACTCATAAAACCATGGAAAACACACTATTGAGCATACTTTTATCTCTCTTCGCAATCATAAAAACATGAAGGAGACATAAAAAAAAACAAAGGTGGGAGTGGGTTATATTGATTTGTATTCAGTATAGTGGCATTCGTCAATCACCATCTCCCTTGAACATGGAACATGTTTTCATCATTGTATTACAGTTAGGTTATAGCTTGCCTAGGAGTCGTACCATCATTATGAGTCATATAATTCTCTAGTTGGTTACTCTTCAAGTCACTATGGAGAGTGNATCACATCATTTGATTTCATAAGTAAGAGTTGAGCCATATGTATATGAAATACATAGTTAATACATCATGTCCAAAAATCCAAAAACAATTATAAAATTCAAAAGTTGAACACATGGTCTTGGTTTTGATAGAATGGAATTGTGTAAGTAGAATCTCTATTAATAGGTGAGAATTTATATTTCTTACATTACTTGTGATTCATGTAATATTGTTTTCTTATATTCAACTATGTAATTTAACCCGCGATCTAGTGTTTTTGGATGTTTTTTTTCAATATTAAGTGACAAGTTGTTTGGAATTTTCTATGGCGACATCCATTGAACCATGAAGTACGTAATCGCGATTGACATATAGGAATATGTTTTTTCCTTCAATAGCATCTTACATTATTAAAAATCACTTTTTTTGATACAATGCCTTAGGATCGATCTTGTCAGGTTGTGAAATTAACCCTTCTTGTTTGCATGTCATAACTTGTGCTCTAGTTCCTAACGTTCACGGGTGCCCTATTTAGAACCTGTATTTTCCATTTGGTTCCCATACTGCATTTTACTATAGGATAAAGAACCCTTATTTAGACTTTCCATGACATACAAGTTGAGCCACATTCTCATCTCTTCATCATTTTTCTAGCCACATCCTAGTGGGGTTCCCATCAATTGTGTGTTTCTTAATGGTTGCATATGCATATCATTTCTTATGTCATGATGCCTATCGATATGCTATTGTTCACTTTTATCGTTCTTACCAACACTATATTCATGCTTTACCTCTTTTCATTTACATCACTTGCCTCTATTTTTCAACCCTTATCCTTGGAGAAAACATCTACTATGAGTGGACATTAATTTCCCAATACCATTCTTACATTTGATTTTCATATGTATATTTTACAAGATTAAAACATATATGCATTCCATGGAGCCACTTGTTTTTTTTTAATGAGATAACTTTTAACTCTTTTCTTTTTGTTCGTAAAACCATGGAAAAGACACTATTAAGAACACTTTTGATTCTTTTTCATGCTTAGAAAACCATGAAAAAGACACCATCAAGTACAATTTTATCTCTTTTATACACTCATAAAACCATGGAAAACACACTATTGAGCATACTTTTATCTCTCTTCGCAATTGTAAAAACATGAAGGAGACATAAAAAAAAACAAAGGTGGGAGTGGGTTATATTGATTTGTATTCAGTATAGTGGCAGTCGTCAATCACCATCTCCCTTGAACATTGAACATGTTTTCATCATTGTATTACAGTTAGGTTATAGCTTGCCTAGGAGTCGTACCATCATTATGAGTCATATAATTCTCTAGTTGGTTACTCTTCAAGTCACTATGGAGAGTGCTCCAATGCTACATGTATTGTTGCACTATATCATTGGTGATATTAAATCATTACTACTAATTCATTAGTATGTTGTGTTATATGTTCAATGGAAGTGAAGCATAACTTAGCCATTATTTAATCTCCTTCAACTTTCATGTCAACCATCCCTGTGTCAATTTTACTTGGTGATTCTATCTCTAGCCGTTTCATGTTGGCCTCCTTTGATGGATTTCTTCCTATCAACACTAGAACATTATTTAGGAAAGAGATCTATAAACCAACTAGTACCTTGGAACTTCTAGTCCTTAGCGGCAGGTCTCTTCATGATCGACAATTGTTTCACCTTAATGACTCTTGATAAATAAATTCTACAAGTGTTCGACATTAGCTACTATATTCAGACTCGCTATATTATACTAGGAACCTTGGGGTCCATTTTCATTGTTGGTGGGTCCCCTAACGTATGTTAAGGGGGTCCATTTTCATTATTGGTGGGTCCCATCGCGTATGTTAATGGGGTCCATTTTCATTATTGGTAGGTCCCCTAGGAGTCATTTCACTCTCTTATGCTACCCATTCCAAGTTGTGATGTAGTATATCACTAGTGTATGAATACATTGAAGACTACATGGGAACCCTTATTTGTGCTCAATGTCTTCCTGATGTATATTGTGGCATAAATCCACATTGTATTTTTTTGTGGCTATGATATTTTTGATGACATGGATCCACCATGTACTTTTTTATGGCCATGGTCTTTCATATCATTTCATGGATCCACAATGTATTGTGTTAGAAACCATTATTTCTTCTACCTTTGAGTATGGGTGTGCCTGCCTTCGATATTATCTATATATATGTTTAGTTGACAACTATTTATAGGTATTCATTGGTTCCTTGTTCTAGGAGCTCCTTCCTTACACCAATGTTATTTATTATTGGTAATGTATTTCATCCATTATATCCCACTTTGACCTCACACATTATAGGGCATGTTTGATACCTCTATTTGTCATCCTGGGTGTCATAATGCCTCGCATTTGATCGATTTTGTGGCATGTAAAAACCCAAGCCTTGTAATGGAAAGTGATGCAAATATATCACATGTTTCCCCATGAAAAACCTTGCATACAGTTTCCTCAAGAAGTCGAGTGGGATTTACCTATTGTTATAAGGTGACATATTGGAAACCATGTACCACCTATTCATCCTATTATTAGTGAATGGATTCAAACAAATCTATATAAATATGAGGATTTTAAGTGTTAGGAATACAAGGGTCTCTAAAAAAAAGGTCTCTAAAAAAGTTGAATATATCATCTTTTCTAATGTTTTTTTTTTTATTTCCTTGTGATCCAATTTTTTTTTTGCATATTCATGATATTTATCCTCTCTATAGTATGTAATATTATATAATTCCCCATAGTATATACTATTTTTTATTTCCTTGTGATTTTTTTTTTTTTCATATTCATGATATTTATCCTCTCTATAGTATGTAATATTATATAATTCCTCATAGGATTGGTTAATTTTATGGATAGTGGAATCTATGGTTTTGGAAAGAGAGAATTGAATTGGGTCTCAACCACTAAAAATATCACTCATATTTATAAGTTTCCCATCTCTTAATATTTAAACATATGAGTTCACCAATGGTGGGGCACTCTCTTATTGGTTTGAGTATGCTTTCTCCATTTATCACCAATATAATAAAATATTCAAATAAAATTCATCACATAATGTATCTTTATAAAAAAAATTATTACAAAAGTTGTGTTGTTGTACATAAATACCAAATGATACAAAAAAAATTCCTATATAGAAAGGCATATACTTATAGATGAAATCTAATCCAAGGACCATATTTTTAGATTCCATATGACCATGATAAATCTCTATAAACTTGTTTCTGTAAATTAAATGGTCTTGGTCATGGGAATAGGGATCCAAATTATATATGGAATGAAAAATTATACAAATATTTATAGGTATGTTTTCTTTTCTCCATATTAATTAATGCTATATTTTTGACAAAAAATAAATAATTGCACATGTAAATTAATTCATTTACAATATTATTATTATATGAATCTATAAAAAAAAATGGATTTACAACATTTTGTATATATTTTGTAAGATACATATTTATAATTAATAGATCAAATTCAAAGATATGATAAAAAATCCCACTTGTAAATTGAGTAAAATTCAACTTTGCAATGTTTCTTTCTTTATCTTTCTAATTAGATAGAAGATTATAATATTTTTTAAGTCAGTGAAAGGTTGGTCATCTTTAGATAAATTTGTTTGTATTCCAAGAATATAAACATATAATATACTTTGATACATGCATAGTTCCCCAAGTTTCATATATTCTCACTCATTGTGAGATTATGTGGAGTTTATCATATTGTTTATTAGGAAAAAAATCATTGACAACTTTTACTTATAATCTATCTATATCCTCACCATTAATCTCAACAACAAAACATGTCCAATGAGGCAAAACATGTCCAATGGGGAATATTTCAAGCAAGACTACAAGTATCATAGTCTATTTATATTTATGAATACATACAAACTACATATAAAGCTTTTGTTAGAAACTTCTTCATAGAATAAAAAAAACTTCCTATTTACCCTATACATATTTTGAGTCATAAACTCGATGACAAACAATCACAACTCAACTCTTGATATAATCTAAGACAAGATTTATATGTAAAACTTACCTTTATGAGACATGTGCTACATCTCCTCCCTATTAGATTGTTAGATTGTAAAATTCCATATACCTATACTACTAATAAGAAAAGGGAGAGGGAACAACGTAAATGGATAGATGAAAGAGAAGAGGGTTAGAGGAAAGGGAAAGGGAAAAGGGACAAAGCAATGTACACGAATTTTCAAAGATAAGGGGGAAATCAAATAAATGGAAGAAACAAATATAGTACTATGAAAATAAAATGAAAATCCACGAGCAAAACAATGAAAATCAAATACACCGACAAATTTGGGACCTACCTTGAATGCAACAAAATGTTCGTGACAAAAATCCAAATTGTACGCACATGTTTTCCTTCGCAGCCACGAGTAGAGGATGGACGAGAAATGAAACATACAAATGAGGATTTGAGAATGAATTTCGACGTTTATTTTATGGAAGCTGAAGAAGAAATTTGTGAATATTTATTCTATATTAAAAAAATTAATTCATAAAAAACGCATGTGCATTTCCCCTTTATTTAAAAATTCCATTTCATAAAAAACTGCGTTATTTATGTTATTTATATATTTAAAATGTTGAGAAATATCTCTAATGCCTCTAAACCCATGTTATATGTTGTAAGTGTT
>JZKD02S1176862.1:107477-125497 GCA_000966675.3 Picea glauca | reverse complement strand
TCACTCCATGTTGAGCATGGAAAGAATTACTCATCTCCCTCATACTAAACTCTAAAAAACGCCTCTCATAATTAACTAATAACCTATTATTTGATATCTTAACTATTAACTAATAAATAATCTTGTATTAAAGTTTTAATTTTTAGATTTATTCCAAATTATATATTAAAAATAAAAAAATTATATTACATAGTTATTAACTTATTTTCACACAGTTTTATTAAAAAAATTATATTGCAATGTCTTTTATAACTAATAATAGTAACTATTGATGTGTCATCTAAAAGCATGTCCATGATCATTAATAATAGTAACTATTGATGTGTCATCGAAAAGCATGTCCATGATCATTTATGTTATTGCACATTTAATGCATTGAATTATATTGGTAATAAATAAATTAATATTATTATTTTAATGGTAGTAGTCTAAATGTTCTACGTTTTGGTTCTTTCTGGGGATTTTTTTAATTTATTTTTTCCTAAAATTTGCGAGGAAGTGTTGGATCTAAAGATTTGAGTGGCTAAGTCTATATAATCTAAGTTCCCTGGGAGTTTTTCAACATGCTAAATTTGTTTATGCATTCATAAATGTAATTTAAACAACAAAAAAATGTGATTTCTTCCATAATTATGTTGTTTGATTCCGTCAAAAAAGACCAAAACATAGAACAATTAGACAACATCATTTTAATGTACTATTCGACATTGGTCAGTTGTTGTGTGTAATGTCCCATTTCCCTTAGGCAGTTGGGATACCGTGGTAGGGAAATAACATTAGTAAAGTCACTTCCGAGCTATAAAGCAAAAACTTAGGGAAAGTGAGTTATTAATGTTAAACCCCTCTTTGAGGGTATTTTTGCCAATTATTAATTAAAAGAAATATTTAATGGAGAAAAAGGAAAAAGGTGAAAGGACAAAAAGGAGGATGGAGGATTGGAAAGTATTGTGGAATAATCATTTTGAAAAATTGATTTTGGAGAAGGGCTCGGTGAGCAAACAAGGGTTTCAGCTGGAAACCCATTCGGCACCTCGGATTCGGCAGTGAAACTACCTGCCCTGGCCGTGGAATCTTGGATTCGGCAGTGAAATTATCTGCTCTAGCCAAGAGAATTTGGAGAATCCATTCAGGGTTCTCATTTGCAGGGATTTGGCATCGTGAGTTGAAGCATTTCATGGAAGGAATCATTTTTGGTTACAGATGGAGTAAGAAAGGTCATTTTTTCTGTGGCACGAGCTGAAGGAGGGTCATCTTCTTATTTCTGGACGCACCTTTCTGTTGTGGTTGTGTGTTTTATTGCAGCAGAGTTATACATCTCACAAATCGTGGCCAATTTTGCTGAAGCGTGAATCCTTTGGTTGTGAGCTCTGTTGGACGAGTTATCATTGTGGCTGGGCGATTTTTCTTTATTACTATGTTATCAAAGTCGTGCTCACTTGTATTGGAGCGTGAGCCCTTGTTCCTGATCATTGTTGGGCGAATTAACTGTGGTGGGCTGCGTGTTCTTCATCCCAAATACGTGAGAGGGTTATCTAGACGAGTTGTTGTTGATTGGGTTTGTGGCTGGTCGCTTTCCCCATCAATTTCCATGAACACGAGTTTCCTGTTGCGTGTGTGCTACGTGGGACGTAAGGGGCGCTGATGTGGATGATATAGGTGGCTGGTTGCGTGTGCACTGCAGAGGAATAGATCCTGTGGAGAGGGGCGTTGTCATATCTATCTACAACAGCTGAAACACAGTCAAAAGGGGGTCATTTTCTTCATCAGAACCGTGTGGTCAGTTTGGAGTGCCAAATTGTATGGCTGAGTAAACTACAAGACTGTCAACTCCCAACAGCAACCTCATTATTCTTGATGAGAGGTACTCCTATCTAAATCTGAATGTAACAGTCATTATTTAATAAAATGCAGCCATGTTTAGCTCGTTTTGCCATTTAAATGTGAATGTTTGCTTCAATCTTTTTGTGGGTTTTATTTAAAATAAAAATACAATTATTGCCACTTCATTGGGGAGTCATAAGGGTTGAGGAAACCACAGAACAKCCAKAAGAACCAATAATTATATCGCTATCCAATCAAAACTTCACCTACAGCCATTATCTCAGAGAATTGCAAACTGTTTGACGAAAGGTCCACATCAGAATTTGAGGGTTTTGCTTCACTTTACAGCTTAGAATATTACATT
Source organism: Picea glauca (assembly GCA_000966675.3). Lineage (NCBI taxonomy): Eukaryota > Viridiplantae > Streptophyta > Pinopsida > Pinales > Pinaceae > Picea > Picea glauca. The sequence goes on along the minus strand of JZKD02S1176862.1, from coordinate 123,312 downwards.
GTGGGAGTTTTATTTTGATTTAGATGGAAATATTATTTTATTGATTTATAAATACAAAGTGGTTGTTAATATCTATCAACTACTCAAACAATCATTCGAGAAAAACTCTTAGTACAAAAGAGCAATGAAATTGAAGTTAGAGAGTCATTATATTTATTTACTGGCAACACAGTCTACATGAAGAAGCATTCACAAATTTGACTCTTCTTGAACATGATTGTAATGAGTTTTGATATATTTTAAGTAATCGATCAAAAATTTGGGCTCTCTTCTATCTAAATGAATGAATTTTTCATTATGGTTGTAATTTTAGAAATTCTTAAAATTTCAAAATCACCTTTTTTTATATATGTATTTATATTTTGATTCCACAAAATTTTAGGGAATTTTTCACAGTAACTATCTTTTAGTACATCAAATTTTTGTTTATATTAATCATTTGCAAAATACTTATTTTTTTAAAGAAAAATGGAGATGTCATTTTTATTTTTATTTTTATTTTTATGTGTTTTTAGGGAGGGAACATTCCCCTAGATTTTTTCATTTGTTTTTAGGGAATTTTGGTAAGATTCATCTAGATTTCTTAATTTTGTCATTTTACTTTCAAATTTGTTGTGATATTTGTAACAGTGTTTAGTGAAGGATGTTATATTGGGTGTGAAGACGCCTTATTTATAAGGGTTAATTCGAAGAAATTACTTCATCATAGAAATAAATTTGTCGTAGTTGGAATCACAAGACCATATTGACCTTCTAAAGTTATGTATGTGGAAACGTGCTTGTTCTATGCAAAATAGATTATATGGTATGCATTCACAGTATTATGCCAATTAATTTTCTACATGTTTATTTTGTAGTGTCATTATCCTTTGCTTGTGCATGGTTGTATGAACAATGACTTCCCCTAGGACCTATGACACATCATATCTAAATTATATACACTTTTATGTTAGATTACATCAAAGGCAATTCACACATTTGGTCATTCCATACTAGCATTGAGGGATATCTAAGATTATTTGTATGTTTGAGAACGTATTGCCCACCTATTTTATGGACTTGTAGGTCCATATTTTATTTCACCTATTTAATGGTTGAATTAGTTGAGATGAACTCATGTCGTTGGATGTTGTTCTTAAATAGGTACATGAAAATTTTGAATGGTTTTGTTTGACAAAGGGAAAAACCCAAGGGTTTTATGGAAAAGGGGTACATGGTATGTGAGTCATTTTGTTATGCTAGTGAGTACATCAAACAAATTGATGGCACACCTTGCAGAGAGGTTTGGGATGACCATTAGGGTGAGGACAAAAGGGAAGGAGAGCTACTCCATACTAATAGAAAAAGGTACATGGTAAAGAGTAAGCCACTTATATTTTGCTGATTTTCTACAAAGTAACTATTTACATTGGACTTGATAATATTTATTTGGTCTCATACTATTTTTTTATTTCACGAATACATTAGAGAATTCAAAAATTGATGTCATCAATACATTTATTCTCTACTATGCGACCATAGGTCATGTTGTATAAAGATAAGAGAAGGAAATGGGACAAATACAAGAAATAATTCAGATGATTGAATGGTAGAAGCATGACTTATCTCATTCATTTAAAATAAATATGCAAATGATCCATCTGAATAGTTGGGTGGTTGACCAGATTAGAGAGAAATATAATGCATCTGATCGTTACTTATGTGGTGAAAAGGATGCACTAAACATAGGGAATAGGTGCAACAATGATATAATAACATCTCTATGTCAATTGTTCATTTTATAGTGCATGTTTGAATTATAACATGTATTAAAATTTTATTGCTTGAGTTAATAGACATATGACACCATCTTTTGTTTGCATTTTTACAAGTGCATCTATTCCCATTTATGTGGGAATATGGATGTCATTTTCAAATTGAGGATGTTGATGATGAAAATGCCACACTTGATTATGGGGTGGAGATTGAGTTCAACTAATATAGTCATGCTAGTCACCATGATCAGAACCTAATAGAGGGAATGTTAGGTTACATTGGAAATATATAGGAGATACCTTTGGTTGGAGTAACACAAAGTAAGATCGTGATAGTGGGATAATATATCTTGACTCTAAAAATATGTGGGATGAAAATAAGGAGCCTTATGTTTTCCGAAAACACTACAACTGAGAGTTTTCTTACCTAGATGTGTTGGATAGGGATTGGTGGTTCATACTAAGACATGATCCGAGATCAATATATGTTTTTTGGGAACAACAATGTTATCATGCCAAGAGAGGAAGACAATTAGTTTGTTAGTGATGAAGAGTGATATGAACATATTTGATTCCAAAACTTATGTTGTGGATGTGCCATTTTATTATGGTTTCAACTCTACTATTTTTAGTACTTTTTTTTAACAAGAATGATTAATTTTGGACATCATAATAATATAAATATAGAGGACTATCCCACAATATGTAGTTAATGAAATGCCCAAACACTTGAAAATTAACTATAAAAATACAATTTTCTCCTTCATAGAGGATGTCCAAAATATTCTACTAGAACAAACCTTGAAAAAGACACCTAAAAAAACCAACTTTGTAAAACATGAGAAAACCTAAAATTATTTAAAGACATTATTATTGTAAGCTTCATCTTGTTCCACACGAGAAAGATGGGGTCCTTATCCATGCCATATGTTGTTCCTCAAGTTGTTCCTTGTGAAGGAACAATGCCAAGGCACCCTATGAAGGTTTTTACACCTTCCCACTTTAGGCTTAACTTAAAGAATTCAGAAGTCAAAAAGTTAAAGGGGGTATCCCTTAATAATTGAAAAAATTAATGGCAAAGCATTTTCGAATCAAATAATAATATTTACTTTTAAATTAAATAAACAATGTTATAATCAAGCATCTAAAGATAAACAACTTTATCCAATTCAAATCAGATATTATAATAAATAAAACAAAACTTTATTCTTTAAACCACATTATATGTGACCATAGCTAAGTTCTATAACTTACAATTCTCAAGAAACCATATTTCTTCATAAAGAGTAATTTCACAGTCGAAGACAACCAAAAAATAATATGCAAAAATGATTGTGGAAGAGCATTTTTTTGGATTACTAAATTGGCAAAAACACAATATTAAATACTTGGTGTATTATCATGCATAATAAAATATTTCATATAAAAAACTATTCTAAAACTAAATTCAGAATACTAAAGTTAATAATGTATATCAACCAACAATATCATGAACTAGATAAAGAACCAAAATTGTAATCATGTTATTAATTTATCAAAATATTTTTATTCAACAATCACATTTACATATATAGACAAAAAAAAATACATAAAAAAATTAAAATAAGAAAATAAACCTAAAATAAGTCTAATAAAAACTATTGTTGAATCTATCAAAGTTGCTTATTAAATTATTTCATAAATCTTCAAAATAAATATAAAACACTCTTGTAAGAGAGTGAGTTCCTTATGAAAATAGTGTATGTCTTTCATCTGAACAATGTCTACCCCTCTCCCCTAAAAGACTTCCCCTTAAATAAAACTTTAACTTTAACCATTTCCCATTAACACTGCATACTATTAAACATATATTTAAAAATATATTTGTTGAAACAAATATTTTCGTTAGATGATATATTTTTGTTTGTTTGATGTGGCTTCCTTTCCTTTAATTATGATCTCTTTATCCTTTGTTAACACATCCTTATGCCTTTTTGGGATACCTTCTTTATCCTTTGTTAACACATCCTTATGCCTTTTTGGGATACCTTCTTTTTCTTTCATTGGCAACTCTTTTTCTTGATGTTCATGCTTAGTTAAAAATGGAGTTTTGAACTTGAAACGTATTATCATGTTACATTCTATTTCCAAAGGAATATTGTGATTAAGCATTTTCCTTCATGAAATCTCAAGCTTTGTGAGTAAATAATAAGGAACAAATAATAAGGAACTGGTGGTTGTGTTTGAAACAAATATTTGAATTGAACCCATATTGAAAAATCACATAATAAAGAGTTAATAATTTGAGTTTCAAAAGAAATATTTCATCTAGATCACCACGACAAGATTTCAAGGCAGCTTCATAATCATGAGATGGATACATCCAATGATCCTATTTCCACAGGAATGATAAACCATACTTGAAAATAGGCCGAAATTGATCTGTAAATGCTCTTGCTAATCCTTTAACTTCAATTACTTTGTTTTTCAAATACTTGATTAGCTCTTTCTTTTCACTTACCTTTTTTATATAAGAATAGTATTAGTTCGATCTTTTACACCTATGGACTCCAATGAATTATCTGATAAAGAATTGAGGAAAACGATTATCGGTTCACTTTCTTCTACTTTTATTGTTATATCAGGTAATAATTTATTAATTTCTATATGTGATTTAGCTATGATGATAGCTTCACAATGATGGAAAATTTCAAAATGTGGTATGAAAGCCTACATTTGCTCTATAATCTAATCCCAAATTTGATGTTTGGCCTCAATCATACACTTTCTTCCTGGGAATAAATTTAGAGTTTCTTTCAATAATTTATTAATTTCATCACCAGTTGTACTTAGCACATAAATATCTTCATCTTTTGATTTCACCTGATCTCTTAATTTCTTTAATTCTGTCTCTTTTTTTTCTTCATTCACTAACCCGTATCTGCATATATTTTCTTCAATCCTTTAATTTGGTTAGTCAAATCAGCCCATTGTGATTTGTACATTGAAGTCTTATATAATATATCATTCACATGATTTGTACATTGAAGTCTTATATAATATATCATTCACATTATCTTCATTATTGGAAAGATTAAAAATCTTATCAGCATTCACATAAAAAAATTATGATAATGATTTACATTGGAAAGACTTTTGTGCCAATTCTTTCTATAGTTTTTCTATCTCAATAGATAAATTTTCTGACATCTTTGTTTTTTTTTTTTCAAGCTCTTTCATCTTTTTAGCCATTTGTAAATTAGGTCTTTCATATTCTATGAATGATGAAAGAGAAATGGGAAAGAAGTGCTATGTTGTTATTTCAAGGTCTTTCATCTTTTTAGGCATTTGTGAATTAGGTCTTTCATTTCTATCAATGATGAAAGAGAAATGGGAAAGAAGTGCTATGTTGTTATTATAGAAGGAAAAATGGATATGCCTTTGAAAATTGCATGTAAATGATTGTGAACGATCATGAATAAAATGATTTGTAAATAAATATGCATGTGAAACTATAAAGTGTTCCTATGGAAGAAACACAGTATGTTGATGCATGTGGTTAAGTGCATGAAACCACAATTTGAATACAAACTGATAAAATAATGTGCATGTGTGAATGTGCAAATTGGGATGCATAATAAGAATGCATGCTTATATTCCCTATGAAATTTTGGGTAAACTTATGAAATGATGAAGCTAAGGATGACTCGGGGTTGAGATTATCTTAGAAAGTGATCCAAAATGGATCCAAGAAGGCCTAAAAATAAAAGTTCTCGAAATCAGACAAAACCAACACCATTGCTTCCGTCTCATTGCGTTGATTCTGACCATATAATTTTTTCCTCAAACAGACACCATATGTGAAATTTATTGCGTTCTGATCGAATTTCCAAACAAACAAAAAGTCAACTAGTCAATGTCAATAGTCAAAGTCAACGCTGACGTCGACAGTACGAAAGGTGACGTCAGGATGATTTCATGATGATGTCATCATGTTGACGTGGCATCACCAAGAGGTGACATGTGTCACTCAGATTCATCATTTTCGCGTTGAATTGGCACCTATACGGATTTGACATGTGGCACTGTACGGATGACATGTGGCAGTCTGTATATGATGTGGCCCAATGACAGGATGACATGTGGTAGTACGAAGGACATCTAGGATTGTACGGATGATGATGTGGAAAAGGTGACTGTGCAGTACGGATGTGACATGTCAAGACACGTGGTTGTATGGCAGGTGACTGGGTTGTATAGAAGTTGATGTGGCAACTGACTAGGTTGTATGGAGATGATGTGGCACGATGAATGTACACTGATTGTGTTGGTACATACCAATCATAGGGAAACACATGGCCCAATCAGAGGGCGCCATGTGGTACCCCAGATTTTGCCAAGGATGACTAGTTCAAAAATTTTATGGCTCTGGGGGATTCAAACCTCCGACCTCTATGGGCGCCAATGGCCTAACAAACCAAGGGCTAACCATATCCACTATACATGGGGCTTGTTATGTATTTCATGGATATTCCATTTAACTTGACGTGTGGCGAGATTTTGGGTAAGCCCCGGTCGGCGGGGGCCAGCCTTGACCAACCAGGGGCTACGCATCTAAGGAAGTTAAGATTGCATGTGTATGGAGATTTGGGGCTTGGTCACATGGGCTAGATCCTAGAGAATAGAAGCCAAGGCTAGCAGAAGGGTGCATGGAAGACAGGGCCAGGGGGGTATGGCCATGCCAATGACCAAGGGTCGGGTTTTGGGGGCTAAAGACCAGCGTGCTAGCCAGCCCAATGGACACATGGCATAGACCCATGTGAACAAGGGCCCGATTGAAGGAGGCTTCTCCCAAATATGTGTGAATTTTTTGGTTTTTGACTTTATGTTATGATTTTATTGGATTTTCAGCCTGATTTTGGGAGATTTTGGTCATTTTTGGGAGATCTAAAGCCCTTTTTTAGGGCAGATCTTGGGAGGATGTTACCAACTTCAAATCTATATAAACCATAGGTTCTTGGCAGCCTTATACAATTTTAGAAAAGGATAAATTTTTTATAATTGTGAAGCCAAAGCCATTTTTATGCAGGCAAGCCATTGAGGAGAGGAACTTTGGCTTCACAATTCTACATCATTCCTCCTCTTCTGAAATTGTCTAAGGTTTCCAAGAATATATGTTTTATATATATATGAAGTTGGTAACATCCTCCCAACATCCTCCCAATATCTGGCCTCAAAAAGGGCTCCAGATCTCCCAAAAATGACCAAAATCTCCCAAAATCAAGCTGAAAATCCAACAAAATCATAACATAAAGTCAAAAACCAAAAAATTCACACATATTTGGGCATAACCCCCTTTATCCGGGCCCTTGGTCGCATGGGTCTCTGCCATGTTTCCATTGGGTTGGTTGGCACGCTGGTCTTTAGCCCCCAAAACTCACCCCTTGGTCATTGGCATGGCCATATGGCCATGGCCCTAGCTCCCACATGCCCTTCTGCTAGCCCTGGATCCTGGTCTCTAGGATCTGGCCCATGTGGCCAAGCCCCAAACCTCCACGCGCCTGCAATCTTAACTTCCCTGGATGCATAGCCCCTGGTCAGTTGGGGCTATCCCCCGTCGATCGAGGTTTACCCCATATCTCGCCACACGTCAAGTTAAATGGCATTTCTGCCAAATACATAACAAGCCCCATGTATATTGGAGATGGTTAGTCCTTGATTTGTTTCACACTACAATAAACTTCCATCTGTCTAACCCAGTTATCAAACCTCTCTACATTGACTTCACCATCATACATGGGTAATTCAAACTTCACATCAAGCTTAAGTAAAGGCATATCATGTTTATGTTTATCAGAATGTTTTCTTGCGGTGGATTTGGAACTTGTACTTGAAGAAGAAGAAGTCGATGGAGAAGAAGGAGGTGAAGGAGGAGGTTTAGGAGGATCCTCTCCTTCTTCACTTTTGGCTTTTGAAGATTCACCCAGAATCGGTCTATTCCGCTCCAAGTAATCATCATATAAAACATTTTCCATCTCCGACATGGCGAAGAAGGTCTTTTGAAACTCTATCTCATTATGAGAAAGGCCCTCTTCTGATGCCATATTCTCACTTTGATAAGTCCTCTTTCTCAACCCAACCTCCACAAGCTTGCCTTCACCACGATTCAGTTTTTCCATAGTAATCATGCAAACTCAAAAACCAACCGTCAACCTGCTCTGATACTTTTTTTCTTGAAGATGATTCCCTCGATACACCAATTCATGTTTTCCCTGCCTCAATGTATGTTGCTTGAACATAAACCTCATCAAGATTAGTATGTCTAAACATAAATACAGTGTTACGAATGTGTCTAGGTAAACCTCCTATATACTTCATAAGAATTTTTTGGGTATGTAATGGAATGTCTAACATTAATGCCATCTTACGAAATTCATCTATGTATTCTTGCATTGTTTGTCTCTTTCTTAGTTTAAGACCTTGCCATTCAATTAAAGCCTTATCTTTATAACCCAAAGGATAAAATTATTTTTTAAGTGCATAAACAAAACCTTGCCATGATGGAAATACATTACCCACTTGTTGTGTGCCATTTTGCAACTTGCTTTTCCACCAGATGAGTGTTGTGCCTGCAAGTGGAAGCGATGCCAATTTGATTTGAGTTGCCTCATCCTTCATGTTTTGCACACTACAATAAAATTCCATCTATCTAACCCAGTTATCAAGCCTCTCATCATTGACTTCACCATCATACATGGGTAATTCAAACTTCACATCAAGCTTAAGTAAAGGCATATCATGTTTATGTTTATGGGAATGTTTTCTTGTGGTGGATTTGGAACTTGTACTTGAAGAAGAAGAAGTTGATGGAGAAGAAGAAGGTGAAGGAGAAGGTTTAGGAGGATCCTCTCCTTATTCACTTTTGGCTTTTGAAGATTCACCCAGAATCGATCTCTTCCACTCCAAGTAATCATCATAAAAAACCTTTACCATCTCCAACATGGCAAAGAAGGTCTTTTGAAACTCTATCTCGTTATGAGAAAGTCCATATTCTTATGCAATCTTCTCACTTTGAGAAGTCCTCTTTCTCGACCCAATCTCAAGATTCTCTTCAACAAGCTCACCTTCACCACGATTCATTTTTTCCCTGGTAATCATGCAAACTCAAAAACCAGCCGTCAACCTGCTCTGATACCTTTTTTCTTGAAGACGATTCCCTCGATACACCAATTCATGTTTTCCCTGCCTCAATGTATGTTGCTTGAACAGAAACCTCATCAAGATTAGTAGGTCTAAACATAAATACAGTGTTACGAATGTGTCCAGGTAAACCTCCTATATACTTCATAAGAGTTTCATGGGTATGTAATGGAATGTCTAACATTAATGCCATCTTACGAAATTCATCTATGTATTTTAGCACTATTTGTCCCTTTCTTAGTTTAAGACCTTGCAATTCAATTAAAGCCTTATCTTTATAACCCAAAGGATAAAATTGTTTTTTAAGTGCATAAACAAAACCTTGCCATGATGGAAATACATTACCCACTTGTTGTGTGCCATTTTGCAACTTGCTTTTCCACTAGATGAGTGTTGTGCCTGCGAGTCGAAGCGATGCCAATTTGATATGAGTTGCCTCATCCTTAATTTTTTGCACACTACAATAAAATTCCATCTGTCTAACCCAGTTATCAAGCCTCTCATCATTGACTTCACCATCATACATGGGTAATTCAAACTTCACATCAAGCTTAAGTAAAGGCATATCATGTTTATGTGTATGGGAATGTTTTCTTGCGGTGGATTTGGAACTTGTACTTGAGGAAGAAGAAGTTGATGGAAAAGAAGAAGGTGAAGGAGAAGGTTTAGGAGGATCCTCTCCTTATTCACTTTTGGATTTTGAAGATTCACCCAGAATCGATCTCTTCTGCTCCAAGTAATCATCATAAAAATCCTTTACCATCTCCGACATGGTGAAGAGGGTCTTTTGAAACTCTATCTCGTTATGAGAAAGTCTCTCTTCTGATGCAATATTCTCACTTTGAGAAGTCCTCTTTCTTGAACCAATCTCAAGATTCTCTTCAACAAGATCACCTTCACCATGATTCAGTTTTTCCCTGGTAATCATGCAAACTCAAAAACCAACCTTCAACCTTCTCTGATACCACTTGATCCGAAAATATTTTTTAAGACATTGGTTAACCATTTAGGAATTTAAGAAAAAGGAAGAAATTAATGATATAACATGGCATCCATAATAAGAAATGTAGATCTGAAAGTAAGCACAAAGAATCAACAAACCATAACATCAAAGTTGTTAACGAAGTTCGGCAAGATTGCCTACGTCTTCGGGCCTTTGTCTCAGTGGGTGAGCCTTTCTTATTTGTCTTCAATGCTTCAAAATTACATCAGAAAAATGTCAAATGGATTAAAAACTGGTATGGTTGTGTTCTTCTCAATCTCAAGAATCTAACACAACTGACGGCACCAAAATCGATTGAGCGAAGCTCCCGGAATTGGCCTGCAAAGTTTCTCTCCTCAATGGCTTCCCTGCATAAAAATGACTTTGGCTTCATAATTCTACAACATTTCTCCTCTTTTGAACTTGTCTAAGGCTGCAAAGAACCTCTAGTTCATATATATTTGAATTTGGTAACATCCTCCCAACTTCCTCCCAAGATCTAGCCTCAAAAAGGGATCCAGATCTCCCAAAAATGACCAAAATCTCCCAAAATCAGGCTGAAATCCAATAAAATCATAACATAAAGTCAAAAACCCAAAAATTCACACATATTTTGGCATGGCCCCCTTCATCTGGGCCCCTAGTCGCATGGGTCTTTGTCATGTGTCCATTGGGCTAGCTGGTGCACTGGTCTTTGGTCCCCAAAACTCAGCCCTTGGTTGTTGGCATGGAGAAAAAGGAGGTGAAGGAGGAGGTTTAGGAGGATTCTCTCCTTCTTCACTTTTGGCTTTTGAAGATTCACCCTGAATCGGTCTCTTCCGCTCCAATTAATCATCATATAAAACCTTTACCATCTTCGACATGGTGAAGAAGATCTTTTGAAACTCTATCTTGTTATGAGAAAGTCCCAAGGACGCCAAAGTCATTTTTATGTAGGGAAGCCATTGAGGAGAGGAACTTTGCAAGCCAATTCTGAGAGCTTCGCTCAACCGATTTTAGTGTCATCAGTTGTGTTTGGTTCTTGAGGTTGAGAAGAACACAACCAGATCAGTTTGTAATCCATTTGACACTTTTTTGATGTACTTTTGAAGCATTGAAGAGAAATAAGAAAGCCTCATCCACTAAGACAAAGGCTCAGAGACGTAGGCAATCTTGTCGAACTCCGTTAACAACTTTGTTGTTATGGTTTGTTGATTCTTTGTGCTTACTTTCAGATTTTCATTTCTTATTATGGCTACCATGTTATATCATTAATTTCTTCCTCTTTCTTAAATTCCTAAATCATTAATGAACTCGTGCTTTAAAACTTAACCAATGTCTTAAAATATCTTTTCGGATCAAAAAGTGAGGAATATGCAACAAGGAAAGTCGCATGTTGAAGAAGTTCTATGTGGAGGAACTGTGTAAAGAGATTTGTCAATATAATAGAGCCACGTAATTAATTGGCTACTTGGAGAACTAGACAATGGGCCGCAAATTCTATTTATAAAAGAATCTTAGATAAAATTATAAAATATAACGCATTAGTGGAAGACTTGCATGTGACAGGACCTTGACAATCCTGACTTTGTTTAGTGAAAGTGCAGAATGCATTGACTCATAATTGAATTTTGAGCTATTTTTGGTGTTGTAATATGATGTTACATCGAAGAAAGGTCAATATGAAATTGACTAAGACTGCTCAAGGATAGAGCAGGAGAATCCCAAAGGGGATAGATTGCAAGAGCCAATAAGGAGAAAAGGAGGAACACTTTTCTCACTCTAAAACTCTGATTTGTTTAACATAGTTGCGTTCTTTAAAATAAAAATTGTGAAATCCAAGGAAAAAAAATTAACAAATATGTTTAAATGAATGATATTGGTTAAGCCGTGATATGAAAAGGCAGTGAGGCCTTGGAAATAATTCAATTGAGATGAAGGTTGTAGATTGTGCAAAGGAGTTGGAAAAGGGGAGAATCCCTTGTCTCCTTTTTTGTTGCTTATTGTGTTTCTTTGGGATGATGAAACTGATATGTTAGTCATGTGTGGATGATTCCAACATGAGAATGTTGATGGTTGTAGGATACCAAAACAATTGAAATATTGTGTGATTTCACTGGTGAGCACGTTGAGGATAATGTGGTAGAGTGCACATAGATATGTTGGGACATATATGGAAATGTTTTTGTTGAATTAAATGCTATGATAAATGCATTTTGATTTTACATGACAATTGATATATATTTAAATGTGATAATGCATGTTATGTGTAGGAAAAGATTGAAGTTGTTGGGGAAGACAACTTCCAATGGTAGGAAACCCATGTAGAGAATAAATACAAAAATGTTGTTGATAGAGAGGGTTAATGAAGGGACCTTATGAGTCCCCATAAAGCACCACGGATGAGGTAATATCATAAAAGGGAGTTGGCATCCAAGACAAGTATAAATATTTCATGCCCATGTGACATGATAATTGAAAAGGGATTGGGTAAGAATCCCTTTTGAAATGTTTTATATCTTGATAGTATGCATGTGATTTTAATTGAGTGTCGTGTGTCAGTACTGACACCCAAGAAGGGTGAGATTCAAGAAAAGAACCTGAATGATAGAGGGAGGAATCTCTGGCAGTCAAGGATTATTGAATTCCTTGCAATAAATTCATGAACAAATGTATCATGAATGCATAGATCAATCATTAATGATTGAGAACAAAAGTGCTCATAAGAAACACATTGGTTAAATGCATTGAGGAGATGTATGTTGTATGAAAGAGGGCATGTATTGGACTTCCCATTATGGAAGGAGGACCTTCCAATATTTCAACCGAATTGTAAGAATGGTAAAGAAAGGAATTGAGTGGACAGGAACATTGGCACCCTGATTGTCGACAAAGAAAGAATGCTTGAATGCATTCATATGAAGTTTTAATTTCATATAATGTATGTTGAGTTAATGTCATGATTAGCTCAAAGCAGGAAACACATTCATGTTGTAATAATGAATATGAATGCATGATCCATGTGGTCAAAGGTTGGTTGAGTTCCAATGCACCATGACAAAGTGCCTAACATAGAATATGGTAATAGGAAATCAATGCAAGGGTGCATTGTGTGTAAATGTGGCCATGGAAATTGGCATATTGGTTTAGTGGTATATGATAATTGATTGTGTTTTGAAAATCTATGTATGTTGAAATAATGCATGTGTAAGGAATGATAATTCCTTTTACTTTGTATCACTGAATAGATATATAGAGGTTATTCAATTTTTAGTATACATAATTCCTAAAGTCGCTTGTGAACCACTACAAGTGTGCGATAAAAATGTAATGTGCATGAGAACTAAGAATTTGTTTGGCCATGTGAAGATTGAAATTGCAGGGAAGATGGTCTTGGATATGGAAACATCATAAGTCCATAAGGAAGACCAATGCTTCATGAATATAAAAGATCCAAACTACTATGAGAAGGAAGTCTCATACTTGTGGTATCTCAGTTCCTAAATAAAACATACCTAAAAATTGACAAATGAAATTTAAAAAAAATAGTTGACAACAAATTGACAAGGTTTGATTGAAATTGATGATGGTATCTCACGAGTTATTGTTTGCATGTGATACATGTGAGGTTAAAGATCTGTCCTGGAGGGACAGATGATGGTTGTCAAGCTAGAAAATTATGGAAAAGGCCATAGTTATGACATGAATACCATGTGATATGCCATGATCACCATAGATATAGTTGTGTTGTGTTAAAATGGGACTGAGGGACGCTTCGGCTGTAATACTTAGTGAAGCATTTGATGCAAGATCATATGAGATTCTAAATATAATAACTAAGGAGAAAACCTAGGGGGTCTCTCAAAGTTTACTAAGGGAGTTGGATCCCTAATGAAATGTTGTATTTTCCTAAGTTTTTGAGTATGTTCTAGAAGCTCAGATTGATAAAGGGATGATATTGTTTCCCTAATTGTTGATGTAATTAGTTTAGTGAGGATTGAATTGGAATTGTTCTCGAATATGAGGGAGATATTAGGAATGGGTTTGTGTCTCTATTCTTGGATAATTTGTAATTGATTATGCTCAATAAAGACAGATCTCGAGAGAGGGTTGGATTGATTATAGCGTCTTAGGAGTAAATGTGGATCTGAAATATATATTAGGGAATTGTTGAGTAATTTGTGGATCTGAGCTATGTTTAGTTTCAGAACAGGATGATTATTAATTGTAAACCTATAAGGCATCAAGGTGGCCAATTGAAGGAATAATTAGGCCAGAGAGAGGGGAAAAGATTCATGTTGAATATGATCCAGGCTAAGAGGCATTGAAATTCTTATGTAAATCCATGTATAGTATGTGTATCTGAATGAAGGAATGAAAAATTTGTTTCAATTACTATGAAGAAGCCTTTGATTCGTTGCATGTGTTGATTAGGTGTGAAAGACCCTATGTAGATTGATATAATTATGGAACTGTGTGAGACCTTATGTTTGTTGTAAGTCTCAAGTTTGCTCGCAGAAATAATTTCAAATGATTGTTGCGGCTCCAAGAAAGAGGAGTCACAAAATGAACTAGACCTTCAAAAGGTTGTCATCGATAAAATCATCAATCATTGTAAAGGATCGATGATCCCATTTTCTTAGCGAATGTGGCTAAGATAACTTGTTGCAGGTATGCACAGAATATTGACAGTGAAAGATACAATATTCATTTGATTCAGATTGGGGTTAGAATCTCATCGTCCAACCCAGGAGAACTTATGATCGTCATATCGGAAGTTATATTGGGTACAAGCCGTCAGATCCACATTTAAAAGGAAAGGAAGAACCTTCACAATTCGCTCACTTCATTATTAAGACACGATCATTAGATCGGGTGCCAAGACCAAGAGTAAACATAAACATTGATCGCCATTAGGGAATCAAAGATCTAGGGCGGAGGTTTATTTTGCATGGAGAAGTAGCTCACGATTTAATCTTAAGTTGCGATGTGAAATGATCTCGATTGTCCAACATGTTGACATGCGTCGAAGAATTATACATTTCAGGACCCATAGCATGGAGATCTGAGTCGTAACTTAGCCCCCAAAATGAATGACAGTCGTTCATTTTAATGATTGATTATGTCATGTCCGTCGATTTGGAAAGGCAGGAAAAGTATTGATAATTCCATGAGCATTAGCGCTTTATTTTGGGACCCTAGTCATATGTGATGTAGATAAGTTCTTGTCCCTTACCATGCTACATATCAAGAACTCTGTGGTTTATTCCAGGATCAAGTAATCTGATTAAGGAGAAAGTCTGGTTTTGGGTCAAGTTTGATCCAATTAGAGGGTAGATATCGCAAATGAAGGAGAATTGATCCATTTGATGTGATCAATTCATGGACTTGAATTTAATTAATATTTGTGTTGCATAGATTTAACTCTGACAGAGATGAGCTGAGGAATGTTTGAATGTTGTGTTAGAAAAATAGGATCACAGAGAAATAAAATAAAACAAATGCGGAAATAAAACACAGAAGATACACAATACAATAGAGACACAGATATACGTGGTTCACCCAATGTGAGCTACGTCCACCAGAGAAATTTCTAGGTCCTTCCTTTATTATTATCCAACAAATGAAGGGATATAACCTACAACACACTCGTTGTAACTTCCTCTTCTTTCTCTCACAGTCTCCTCACTCATAATACAATATTCACAATGAAACATAGCCGCAATACATTTCCCTCATAAAATAGGGTTTCCTTCTAGGGCAAAAAAACCTAACATAACTTCTACTGTTAGATCTGTGACCTTATAATGAACGGTCCATATTTACTATGAAATTACAATATACATTTACAAGTCAATTTTTCCTTCGGGGGATTCTCCCTTGAGCCCCCATCGAGGAATGTTGTCCCCCAGACCCTGTAGGGGGGGGTAACCCCCCCCCC
>JZKD02S1176862.1:94658-105251 GCA_000966675.3 Picea glauca | reverse complement strand
TAAAGGTACACTTCTTGGATTTTGCCTCAAGATTTGTTCTATTTTCTTTATCAATATGGACAAATGCTTCACAATCGAAAGTATTCAAAAAAGAATAGTTTACCTTTTTACCTGTTCATGCCTCCTCTAGAATTCCACCATCCAAAGAGCTTGAAGGTCCTATGTTTATTAAGTAAACAACAGTATCTACAACATTTTCCCAGAACTATAAGGGCAAACCAACATGCAATCTCATACTCCTTGCACGCTCCATGATTGTCCTGATCATCCTTTCTGACACACCATTTTCTTGTGGTGTTCCTGGAATTGTCTTCTCTCTACAAATCCCATGGTATGAACAGTAATCATAAAAATCCTTGCTACAATATTCACCTCCATTGTCTGATATGAGACACTTCAACCTTTTTCATGTCTCATTCTCAACCAAAGCTTTCCATTTCTTAAAAGTATCAAAAACATCATATTTTTTCCAAATGCAATAAACCCAAGTTTTTCTAGTTGCATCATCAATAAAAGTAACATAATAACGAGATCCACCAAGAGATGATACATGAGTTGGTCCCCATACATATGTATGCACAAGCTCTAACCTTTCACTCTTCTTTTCTTTTCTGACTTTGAGAAATATGACTCTCTTATGTTTTCCATATACATAATGCTCACAAAAATCCAAATCAATTTGTATAAGATCTGGTAACAATTTTCTTTTGTGAATTATTTTCATCCCCTTCCCACTCATGTGTCCAATCATATGATGCCACAGTGTTGTATCCACACATGTAGAAGATAAAGAGATAGAAGAGTCAGTATTACCATTACATAAATACAATGTACCTACCTTCTCTCCTTTTGCTAGCACAAGTGATCCTTTGGTGACCTTCCACCTTATCTGTAAATATGGATATACATCCTTCACTTGCCAATTGCCCTGTTGAAATTATATTTTTCCTTAGATATGGAACATGTCTTACATCTTTCAACAAACATTGGTTTCCATTCCTTTGCTTTATTTTTAGCTTTCCCATTCCAACAATTTTGCATGGTGCATCATCACCCAAATGAACCTATCCAAAATCACATTTAACATAATTTATAAAATGTTTCCTATGGGGTGTGGCATGAAATGAAGCCCCTGAATATACTACCCAAGACTCATAAATTTTATCTATAGAAAGAATCAAAGAATCTTGTAACACATCACCTATTACATTTGCTTCCTTATTTTTCTCTTGTTGTTCATCTCTTTGTTTCTTTGGAGCTCTGCAGTCTTTCTTCAGATGTCCTTTCTTCCCACAATTCTAGAACTCTATCTTTCCCAGTCTAGATTTGGATCTTCCCTTCCTAGAATTGTTGCAGTTCCCTAATCCCTTTCCTCTTTCCTTTTGTCTTCCCATGTTCTCCTTGTTTAACACATTACCTAATGTCTCACCTGTGATTTTCCATTGCATTTCCTCACTAAGGATAACACCAACAACATCATCAAATTTTAAATTGTTTGAACCAAAGACAGAGCTACTTACAGCCATGACCAAGCCATTCCATCTTTTTGGCAATGAGCACAAGATTAGAAGAGCCCTGACCTCATCATCAAATTCAACTTTTACATAACTTAATTGATTAGTAATTGTATTAAATTCATTTAAATGATCTGTAATCGACCCACCTTCTGACATCTTCATATTAAATACTCTTGTCATTATAAATACCTTATTGGACATCGAGGGTTTTTCATACAGTTTATCCAATGCATCCTCAGCTCCTTCATTGTCTTTTCTTTCAAAATATTGAAAGCCACCGACATTGCCAGGCTCAGTCGTATCATTCCTAGTGCCTTTTTTTCAAGAACCTCCCATTCTTCTTCCTTCATGGTTGTCGGCTTCTTTTCTATTCCACCGAATGGTAGGAATAGATCCTTTTGATATAAATAATCTTCCATTTGCATCTTCGATAACTGGTAGTTTTGGCCATTAAATTTATGGACCCTAAAGTTTCCATTTGCTCCCACTCGAACCAGGAACCCTCTTTTCCTACGAGTTACCTTTCGCTCTGATACCATTTATTAGAAAAATAGGATCGCGGATCAATAAAATAAAACAAATGTGGAGATAAAACGCAGAAGATACATACTACAATAGAGACACAGATATATGTGGTTCACCCAGTGTGGGCTACGTCCACCAGATAAATTTCCAAGTCCTTCCTTTATTATTATCCAGCAAATGAAGGGATACAACCTACAACACACTCGTTGTAACTTCCTCTTCTTTCTCTCACAGTCTCCTCACTCATAATACAATATTCGCAATGATACATAGCCACAATAAATTTCCCTCATAAAAGAGGGTTTCCTTCTATAGAAAAAAACCCTAACATAACTTCTATCGTTAGATCTGTGACCTTATAATGAACGGTCCATATTTGCTATGAAATTACGATATACATTTACAAAGAAATTTTTCCTTCGGGGGCTTCGCCCCCAAACCACCCATCCGGGGGGATAACCCCCTTGGACCGTGCAAGGGAGGTAACCCCCCTACACTCCCCCGCATGGAGGAGTGTACATTCTTCCAGGGTGTAAAGTCTTCATGGCGTATAAACACTGTTGAAAAACAAAGACCTGTGAATCAAGAAGATAATCAATCTCCACAACCAACATGTTGATCAAGTGTTATTAGGAGATCCTTGGAAAATCTAGTTATAGACTTATAAAGCAACCACATTGAAGGGTTCCTTATACTATGGGTATTGACCGCTAAGGTTATCATTTTGGTATCAGAGCAAAGAACACTCTTTGGAAATTGAATGTTATGGTGGATTATAAATTTGCAGAGGTTGTGCTTTTGGAGAAGGGAAAGAAAACTAATGTTCTTTTCGGAGATTGAAGGTTGTGGAGCAGTTAGATGCACGACGAATTGTAGAGTTGCAAAGGAAACAGAGGTGAAATTAAGTTCATAATCTGATTGGAAATTACAACCAAAAGGAGGAATGAGATCATGGAGAATATCTCTCCGGTAAAATTTATAAGTCGATTTGGTCTAAAATTTATTGTGGATGCAGTTAATAGCAACATGGTACAACAAGGAATGTAGAGTGAAATTTATTGTAGAAAAATGTTTGTGGTAGAGTCAGCAGTCAAGTTGTTGAGAGATGAGAACAACATAGGTTCTCAAGTGAAGGTGAGTAGTTGGAATACAGAAGCCTAACAACTTTATAAGATGAGGAGAAAACATTCTCTAGAGAGGTTTTGTTGTAGAGAACCAAGAGGATACTAAGAAGATGACTTGGTATGAGTAACAAATAGGAGACTTGTTGCAAAAGAATGAATAAGGCTTGTTCCAGCTCATAGGTGGGAAAGGAGAGTCCAAAAAAGGAAATGAAGATGAATATTGATGGTCATGAAGGAAGCCACAGTAGGGGAAAGAAGAAGGATGCAAAGGCATATGGAAAACATAAGTTGAGTCAAGAAGACTTTGACAGAGAGATGGTTGATTTGAAATAAAAACTCAGTATGATAGGAAAATTGCTAGATGAAGGTGAGAAAGACCAATGGTATGGTCGGATACTGAGAAAGAAGAGGGTGAGATGGAAATTATTGCAAATAAAGTTGAGGCAGAGTATGTATGCTAAGATAAAGAAGGAACTCAGAGCTGCTGAATATGAGATGCAAGTTACTTATTGTGAACCAGAGGATGGATATATCCTTGGGGAAGGATATGAAGGGAAGGAGAGACTTGTAGAAAAACTCGTGAACTCTTTGCAGAGTTAATATCATCATCATCATGTGCTAACAAAGGAAATGGATGAGGCTAGGAGGCCTTATGGTTTTTATTCTGAAAAATTGTGTGTGATTGCAGGTTTCCCAAAGGAAGGAGTTAGACAACTAGTTGAGACTATCATGCAGGTTGGAGAAGGTGGGGATATGCTTTCTACAAGCATAACAACAACACATAATCTAAATTTTGTGGATAATAAAGGAAATCTGAAGAAATTCCCAGACCAATGAAAGGGAATAGTTCCAAGAGGAGCATGTTGGAGACTTAATGAATGTCTCACGGAACACTTGAAATATGTTGTGTTGGGGCAAAGCAAATTGATGACAATGGAGACTTCATAGTCTAGTAATTTTGAAACTAATGTTTTGTGCATGACTGCAGAACAAAGGGACAATATAGATGAATCATTATTTGGAGTTGTTGTGAATATTAAGAAGGATGAATAATTTCATTGGTGTGAACTTGATCCAGATGGATGTATGTGGCCTCCCACCTATCCCAACTGGTTCATTTTGGCAGTTTTCCAGTTCGACAGTTTTTTCCTAATTTTTGGGTCCCTAACTTCCAATGCCATTTTGAATCCACATGAAACATGTGTATTCCTTGTATATACCTTTCCAACGGGCTATCGTGCGCCTAAAACGAAGATCGTATGCAAAAGTTATGACCCTGGGAAGTTGATGTACTAACTTACCCATACAGGGCCCACATGATGTTTGGCGCTTCATCTCCTAGGGTTAGGTTTTTTGATGTCTAGGGTTTTTTAACATTCCTATTTATTGTAAAAAGGCCTTGAGAGCCTCATTGTAATCATATTCTGGCAAATGAGCGCAGTCGTCACATCTCTTCTCAAAGATAAGCCGCCACCATTCTAGTAAGCTTGTTTTTCACTACATTTTACAGTTTCAACTTATTTCCTTATTGAATAGAAACCAGTTTTATTGTATATACGTTATTTTGTGTTAAGAATATTTTGATAATCTCTATTCTTTTGTTCTGCTCATAAAATTTGGATCAGTGGTATTAGAGTGGTTTTTTCCTTGTCGTTCTTAATGCATGTCCCCAACGAGGTTAGGGTACAAAGAATTGGGTCTCGATCTTGTTTCTCTCGAGGAAAAAAGATATTGCATGCCAAAGAAACCTCTCATGGTGGGAGAAAATAAAGATGACGAGATAGGAGATCCCTTCAAAATGTTGCTCGAGGAATCCCTCACGCAACAGAGGAACGAAATGATGGATAGTTTTACACAAATCCTTCGATGACTACCAACAGGTGACGCATCTTCCTCAAACGAAGGCATCGCCCCCTTCAAGGTACAAATCAACTTCGATATTCCTATATTTGAAGGTCAGATAGACGCAAATGTTGTGGACAAATGATTGAATCTGCTAGATAGGTATTTCTCTATCCATAACTTCTCGAATAGAAAAAATATTACTTTTGCACTCCTCAAAGTCGTTCCCCATGTCAAAGATTGGTGGGAAACTTTCTGTGAGCATAAGGAAACAGAGGAACCCTCATTATTTACAGTCGCGGCCACCTAAGAGTCCTTCAAGGATGTTATTAAGGAACAATACTACCCTGTAGGAAGTTATGATGACTTGTATACAAAATGGACCACACTGTAGCAGGAAAGAGACCAAGTTGTGCCCGAGTTCACAAATATCTTCCATACCTTGTGCACCAAGTTGGGTATCAAAGGTTATGGGTGAAATCTGGTGCTTAAGTATTGTGACGGTATACATAGATACATCTAGGCCGAAATGGAGTTTCTGTACATCTCATCCTTGGGCGCGGCCTACCGATATGCCGTCAAAATTGAGCAGAAGCTCAAACAAAAGATGTGGCACTTTGGGCCTGGGAACCCCTCATAGAAAAATCTAGGAAGGGCAGCCCCAACCCGCAGAACAAGGGATAGAGAAAATATGGACCACCTCAGGACAACCAGTTCAAGCCGCAAGCAAAGAAGGACACCGAAAAGGCAAAGAAAGATATTGGGAAGTGGTGTGAATTCCATAAGAGCCCCTCGCATAAAAATATTGATTGTCGCTCAAAGCAGTCACTGTTGGCTAAGGTGAAATCCTTTGAATCAAATGCGGGTTCTAACTCTAAGTCATAACCAAAAAGGGGGAGATAGATTATTGATGCAGAACCCAGTGCTACCATTTCTACCATCGAGCTCCAGCCTGGTGAACGAGATGATCCAGAGGAAGACAAGCACATTTTTCATTCACAGATGTGGGTGAAGGGTACCCCGCTGCACTTCATCGTTGATAGTGGTAGCCAAAATAACCTCATCTCAGCAAAGGTTGTCAAGTGACTCACCCTACTGAAAATGTTTCACCTATAGCCCTACACCATTGGATGGCTCCACCAAGGAAGCGATATCTGCGTTAGCCAACAATGTCGCATGTCATATGACATCAAGCCCTTCAAAGACAAGGTATTGTGTGATTTTTCCCCTCTCAAAGTTTGTTTTCTTTTGGGCCAACCATATTTATGGAAATTCCATGATGTATATGAGTCTAGGCCTCACATTGTTATTATTACTTTGAACAAGAAATTGTACAAGATATCGGAGGCAGTCCCACCTAGTGTTATTTCTTTGATTTCTGCTAAGCAATGCAGGAAGGTCATGACTCAAATGGGGAAGTTTGTCTTCTTCATGATTCTCTCTCAGAATGAGCAAAAGATCGCAGCCACATCCAAGTTCTCCACGGCTGACCTCTCCACACAGCAGAAGCAAGTGGATAAGGTTTTGGAAGCATACTCGGATATATTCTCCTCACCTATTGGGGTACCTCTGCACTGTCGGGTCAAGCACCCCATCAATCTGACCCGCGGCGCACCACTACGCAATGGACCAGTCTACTGCTGCTCTATATTAGACAATGAAGAGATCAAGCGACAAATCCAAGAATTGCTCCACAAGGGGCACATCTGTCCCATCTCATCACCTTGTGGGAGACCAATCGTGCTGGTATAGAAGAAATATGGAACACGATGACTCTGCATTGATTATCGAGCCCTAAATAAAATCACGGTTAGAAACTAGTGCCTGATTCCCTGAATCAATGACCTCCTTGATCAGCTCATGGGGGAAAAATACTTTAGTAAGATTGATCTGAAGTCTTGCTACCATCAGGTCCCGATAGAATAGACAGATGTATGGAAGATCGCCTTCAAGTCAAAAGAAGGTCTTTTCGAATGGTTGGTCATGCCCTTTGGCTTGATAAATGTTCCAGCCACTTTCATGAAGATGACGGACAATATCCTACGAACATTCACCAATACTTTTGTAGTGGTGTATCTGGATGACATTCACATTTACAGCAAGACTTGGGCAAAACATGTGCAACATATTTAGCAGGTTTTGCACACCCTGCGGCAGCACAAGCTATACTCCAACTTGGAAAAATGCTCCTTTGGCATCGACAGGGTCCATTACCTGGGCTACATCATTGATCAACATGGTGTACATGTGGATCTAGCCAAAATCCAAGTCATCCATGACTGACCATCCCCAACCACACTCACTGAGATTCAGAGCTTCTTGGGCCTTGCCAATTTATACAGTAGGTTCGTGTTGGGATTCTCCCATATTGCATGGGCCCTCAGCCAAGTAACCAGGGGTGGTGGTAAGGCGAAATTGTGTGGGTTCGGTCCCAAAAACAAGCATTCGATGAATTGAAGCAGCACTTGTGCTCGACCCAAGTACTTTCACTATCAGACCTGAAACAACCCTTTGAGATCGAGACAGATGCTTTAGACTATGTTGTGGGCATTTTTCTTACTCAGCACAGCCACCCTGTGGCCTATCATAGTGAGACACTATCAAATGTTGTCCATAAGTACCCTACTTATGAAAAATAAATGTACTCCATTGTGCAAGCCTATCGCCAATGGAGACATTACATTATTGGGAAGGAGACAATCATCCACATCGATCATAAGCCACTATAGTTCATGTAGACACAAGGCAATTTGCAGAATGACTTCCATCAGAAGTGGTCCACATACTTGCAGCAATTACACCTCAACATCAAGCATAAAACAAGAAGCACCAATCACGTCGTTGATTGCCTCAATAGACTCCCAATCATGCCACTCACCACGGTTCTAGACTCTTGCATCCATGAGACCTCTAGATAGCCCTAACTCTATGAGACAGACCTAGACTTTGCCACCAACTACCAAATGTTGGGCACAAATGCAGTTGTTACTAATTTCCATCTTCGGGATGGGTTGTTGTTCTGTTTGGGCCATATCTGTGTTCCATAAAGCGAGCGAGCGAAGTTGATCTGGGAATCCCACTACATTCGGGTGACAGGACACTTCAGCATCGAAAAGATAGTGGCAATGTTGCAGAAACATTTCTACTGGTCAAAACTTCAACAAGAGGTCACCAAGTATATCAGGTCTTGCACTGCCTACGCTATTGCCAAACCAACCACTAAGAAACAGAGCTTGTACACCCCTATTCCTACTCCTGACAAACCATGGGAATCCATCTCCATGGACTACATGTCTAGCCTCACGTCCACCAAGTGGGGAAATGACTGTGTTTTTGTGGTTGTTGATCACTTTTCTAAGATGGAGATTATGGCCACCTACAAGAAGAGCATCACAGAAGAGGCCACTGCCAAGCTCTTCTTTGAATGAGTTTTGGTACATTTTGGAATCCCACAAACCATTGTCTCAGATCGGGACAGTCAATTTCTCAACACATTTTGGTCGAGCCTCTAGTCACTCCTGGACACCAAGCTCAACAAATCCACGGCCTTCCTTCCCCATACATATGGCCAAACTGAGGTTGTAAATCGAATGATCATACATATCCTGTGAATGTATAATTCCAAGCACCCTCGCACATGGGATGAGAGTCTTCCCTATTTCCAACATATCCACAACCGAGCCCTGCATAGTTCAACTGGACAAATCCCCTTTCAAGTGGGGTTGGGATTCCAACCATTAGGTCCCATAAATGTTGCACTATCCCTTGCGGTCACCTCAACCAACTCATCTCCTCCTCCATCTGAAGCTGACAAAGCCACCTGGTTCATTGAGAGGATCCAACGCATCCACCAACAGGTTCAAGATATCCTACAGAAGTCCAATGACAAGTACAAGCAGCGCCATGATCAACGTTGGGTGCCACATAAGTTTCATGTGGACGAAAAAGTTTGGTTGCATTTGCAGAAAGAAATCCTTACCGAACCCCATCGAAAGCTTCTCCCACTCTGTTATGGGATGTACATTGTTAGGACCACACAATGTACCTTTTTGCCTACACTTTTTGCCACTATTATACTCTTGATCACCCATATTTAGACTCATACTATCACTTTATCTGATCATCCCAAAGGTATACAACGTCCCTTCTCATTAGTATACATTTAATCTGTTTTGCATAATATTTTACATTACTCTCGTACTTGACCATTTATTAGAAATGCATAAGTGCTCAAAACTGCAGATTAGCATTTGAGGCCTATTGCTGAAACACGGAACTGATGCTGAAACATGAAGTTGCCTTGTAGTCCAAGGTCGCAGACACTGAAACACAGAGCTGCTATACAGTCTGAGGTCACAGATGTTGAAACACGAAGTTGCCTTATAGTCCGAGGTCGCAGATGCTAAAACACGGAGCTGTTACACAGTCCAGAGTTGCAGATGCTGAAACACAGAGGAAACCGCCAGGACTGACGATGCTGAAACACAAAAGAAGTCATTACAGTCAGCGGTCAACAAGCTATAACCGCCGCTCCTACACAAGAATGCCGACATAATCAGAGCGCAATTCACGTAGCTGAAACAGCCCGCGAATTGTGATGCTGAAACACCATCAGCAACAACGGGAAGAAGATGTTACACCAGTCGTAACAGCAAAACCTCATTTAGCTCCTGCAATAGCATTCTATTGCGTAAGACTAGGACATCCTATGCTGGTTTAGAAAGTAGATCCGATTAAGGCAAGGAATCAGATATGCATTGTAATTATTGTATCGGAGGGATTTCCTCTTTAAATCAGAGGAAATCATCATTCAAAGGAGCCAAGTTTTTATGTATTGAAGCAACTCCAGAGAAGCGGGACGTATTCTATTTTCCCAATTGTAATGTGATATTTCGACAGATGAATAGAAGACTGCTTTGAGTATCCTTCTCTAGCTTTTTCGTTCCAGGGGAATCTTGTGAGAAGGGAGGGCCCACCTTCTTCACAAGATTCACCCATTAGTTTAGAAGTGTGTTAGTACAGTTTATGTTTATGATTTGATTTAACTGTCATTTACTGAAACATTGTTTTTAATGGATTCCGCTTTGCTGAAACACTACTGACTTTGTCTTAGATTATTGAATGAAATTCGTAATTCTTTTCATTAGAAATCTTGTGTGATGATTTTGTGAGGCTAGCCAAAAACAGGGTTAAAGGTTCATGCTCAGACAGGAAGGGATCAGAACATTCTGTCCTCTGTAGATTTCATTTAATTCTGCAAGTGTGCTAGCCAGAGAATTGGGTTAAAGGTTCCTACTCAGACAGGAAGAAATCAGAACATCCTGTCCTCTGTAGATTTCATTTAATTCTGCAAGTGTGATAGCCAGGGATTGGGTTAAAGGTTCCTGCTCAGACAGGAAGGAATCAAAACACCTTATCTTCTGTATATTTCATTTAATTCTGCAAGTGTGCTAGCCAGGGATTGGGTTAAGGGTTCCTGCTCAGAAAGGAAGGAATCAAAACACCTTGTCTTCTGTAGAATTCATTTAATTCTGCAAGTGTGCTAGCCAGAGATTGGGTTAAGGGTTCCTGCTCAGAAAGGAAGG
>JZKD02S1176862.1:73153-88272 GCA_000966675.3 Picea glauca | reverse complement strand
CGGGATATAAATTAAATAATAATATTAAATTCCCTCACTAGGATATCACACATTGGGAGATGGAGAGGTTAAGGATGTGTGAGATAAATAATATGTTGGGGGGGAATATATATAAATATATTGGTGTTATTAAAAACCCACTGAGCTATTGAGCACCGAGCGATTGAGAATAGAAGTGCACGTGATTGTGATGGACTTGGGGGCCAACCTAGCCGGTATAATATCATATCATGTTGTTATATTAATATGAAACCTTACTGGAGTATCGCATACCGAGGGATTGAGAATAGAAGTGCATGTGGTAAGTGATTGACTCGGGAGGTGATATGGCCGACATAATATCATTTTTAAAATTAATAATATTAAAATTTCCCACTAGGGTATCACGCACCAGGGAATGGGAAGGTCAAAGAATGTGTAGTAAATATTACATCCGGTATCGATATGAAATTAACTAATAATATTAAATTGAATCCCCACCGAGATTTCGGTTATCGGGAGAAGGCATATTTGATACGTGAAAGACCTGGGGAATGATAAAGAATAACTTAAGTTAATGTCATAAACCAAAGTGCATATATTAATTAAATATTAATATTGATTCCCTACCGGGATACCGGAGCTTGGAAATGGTAAGAAGGTAGTTTTGACAATTAATACACCCGAGGTAAAGTAAACCCTCGGTATTTATCGAGATGATAATTAGACTAATATGTCATTACGTGGAATATTAAATTAGTGATGATCAATGAACAATAATGTGGATTAGATAAATAAAATCCTAATGTGTGGGATTTTAATGTATTTTTTTTATATTAACTTAATAAGAATATAAAGCATGGAGGATCCCAATCTCCATGTGCCACATGTCAAGTTAGGTGGCAGGTCCAAATTGGACGACGTGTCCAAGGTGCCAACTGGACTACCAACATATCACTTATCGGAAGTTTGATATTGTGTGGTGTCAGAATGGTTCAATACCTGGTAGGATGATATCGGCATATAAGGTGTCGGTAGAAGGTAAGTCAAGTGATGTGATACTGTCGGAATGGGTTGATACCCGGTAGGCCGATATTGGCATGTTGTTTATCGGTCGAATGTAAATCAAGTGGCGTTGAGTGTAGAGGGGTCGAGGGTCGATATCCTAATGGCCTCGGTGGATAAACTACCATGTGGATTCCACGTGTGTGCAACATGGGCATGAGAGGGTTTTGGCATTAAGGCTTTAAACTTTAGGAGGCCATAAATTTTGATCCAAAGCTTGGATTTGAGCATGGTTATAGTCGTTGGAAAGCTCTGGGCAAACAAAATAAGATGGTGCCCTTGAAAAGAGGCTTTGAGATGGTTAAGGAAAATAATTTTTTTTTATACCCAACCCCTTTAAGAGAACCTAAGGGGTGGGTGGGTTACAG
This sequence comes from Picea glauca, assembly GCA_000966675.3. NCBI lineage: Eukaryota > Viridiplantae > Streptophyta > Pinopsida > Pinales > Pinaceae > Picea > Picea glauca. The sequence continues at coordinate 86,860 of JZKD02S1176862.1, read as the reverse complement.
TTTATAAGGGTCAATCAATTATTTGGATTCTACTAATTCAATTTGAGGGATTCCTTCAATTATTTGAAGAAAAATATGAGAAAAACATTACCAAATTGTAAAGCCTCTTCCTATATATTTGTTCTCTTTGCTTTCAGTTCATCTTAACCTTCTAACATTCTCTTAACATGTTTCTTCTATTGTTCTGTTGAATATTCACTGGTTGAACTAGATGTGATAACACTAGATTGTTCCATGACACTAGATTCAATGATACTACAATCAAGATTTGTAAAAATTGAACCATGTGCCATTGCTAAGTATTTCTTTATCATATGTTTTATTTTGGTATGAACACTAGCTACTTCCAATCTCATCAAAGATTTCACCTCTTCTCAAGTATTTTTATTAGCCATTTTTTCAATTTCAAAATCAGATAGATAAATATATGGTGCAAAAGTTAGAGTCATGCATTGTTTTGCAATCAAATGATAAGGGTCATATTTCCATATATTTCCCTTCTTTAAGTTTAGAGAAGAAATCATTTTAAACATGGCATGTGTGGCTAAACTATGCTTTACAATCAAATAGAATACCTGATAAGGAAGAACAAAAGAAGACTTGTGATTTTTAGATATAAAATGTAGTTAATCTATTGAATTCTTTGACGAATATATTCGAGGGAAAAAAAGACGAGGTGATATGTACATGGGAAAAATATAAGGTTCAATGTTGCAACCATACACATGAATATCAATGTAATCTTGATACAAATACCAATCATCGATCCTTGTTTCATGAATTAATTGGAGGAATTTATGATATTCAATTGGCATTTGTGATGGCTCTTTCCCAAAAATAATGGTATAAACATGTGATAGGAATTGTTTTTCGAACTGCATGTAGTTTCCATTAGATGCAGTGACTAACAAAACCAGAGTCCATTCAATGATTGATAATGGTTTTCCATGTTCATCTTGTTTTATGATGCAAAGGTGTGAAAAGGATTCAGCGTAGAAAAACCAAGAACAAATGCATCAAATATGACTGATAGCAAAATGTCTTGAAGTCATTAAATGTACAAAATTGCTCATGAATGGTCCCTGCAAGAAAAATTGCAAAATTGTACTCAATAGGAGGTGTCCCAGTGGTTATGTCATTCATCAAACAAAACAAGAGATCAATAGATCATCTACGTGTAAATCATCATTGTTTCCTAATATGAGAGACAACATAGATATTTTTTGTTGATAAATTGGGGTAAATAATACATATGACATAGGAAAGTAATTAGGAATGAAACTCTCATCCAACAGGAAATGACGTGTAACCTCTCTTTTATGATTTGGTGCCCAATTGTTAACCCTAGAAACTAACACTTCTCTATCAATTACTTTTGAAGAAGTAGGTAGGAGAAGAGAAGAGGTAATGGACTCTGGTGTAATAGTTATTATTTTTCTAGTACCATCAGCAGAAATTGTGGTGCGACTAGAAGAGTTGTATAATTTGGACGAGAATGATACCTTTCTTGATGATTCAATAGCCTAAATCAAAGTATTTTTCCCACACATGCGATAATGTACATGTTAATCAGACCATATCCTTAAAAATTGCATAACATCAACAATGAAAAGATGGAAATAAATGAAACCATAAATAAACCAAACCAGAAACTCAAACCATGGTTTATCAAGCGGCTTGGTCTATCAAAAGAATATTTTGGAAAACAAACTAACGTTAAAATATGAACTATTTCTGGCCCAATATCAATCTCCAACCGCTAGATATAAAGCATGTGAACCATTGGATATTTCGGGTGGTGGAAAAGTACTAAAGTTTGATCATCTCTTTGCGAAATGATTATCATTCGTTCGATCTATTTAATATCATCCATTGGATATTTCGGGTACAACATATATCATTATATATCGTAAAAACTTAAACTCTGAAATGAATAAATATTGTCAAATTAACTTAATCTTGATTGTCTGATCTTTTGGGTGTTCATGATTGCTTATTGCTCATGCACGATTTATCCCGAAAATGATTATAGCCATCAGATTTAAAGAATATGAATGCTTCAATAATTTCAGATATATTTCAACCTTTAACATTCTAACATCTCTCTAACTGAAATATACAACAACTGTTCGATCATGAAATCATAAACGTTCAAACATTCAGATGCATTTTATTCCATTAACTATCATTTTATTTAATTTGTGTAATCTAGTTGAGCCATCAGATCTTATCTGCAAAACACAACATGACCATTGATTAAAATACAAGTAAAAAACAATAAATATTATCAATGTTTTCATTTACAATAATAGACATTTTAATAATATTTAATTTCATTTGATCATGTTACAAGAAAATTGCATAAAAAGGATAGAAGGAAAATATAGAAATCGTGTGATAAAAAATAGCTACAACACCATCCATGTCACCTTCTTTGAGCATTTGGTGAACAATCTCCTCTTCATTGTGTTCTTCAACATTTAAGCCAATGGACATTTTGAAGTTGGAGGTGGTTGATTGAGGCCTCTTAGCCAAATTTGAAACCTGATTGCACAATCCATTGCACTTATCCTCTAAGTTTTCAATTTGTCCCTTATGTTGAGTTGGTGTTTCCATTATAACTGCTACCCCATTGTTGTGATTTTCCTTCTGAGCATGAATTCTTCCTATAGTTATAAAAATGGAGGTCTTAATATCTATAATAAGAGCCTCTTATCTTCAAACAGGACAATGAATGTTTGTAATCTCACAGAGAGGGATTCACCCTAAACGGTTATCACTGGCCATACATTCCAAGCTCCAAGAAAACTACCCATAATCCATCAATTCCAAACCTTTTTTGTAAAATCCTTTGTTGACATTGAAAACCACCTTTTCACCACCAATTTGAAACCAAAGAACATAGGGGAATAGACTGATATTAGGTAATTTATAGAGCTACTCACCTGAACTATTGGTAGCGCTTTGAAAATCCTCCAAGAAATTATTGAACATGGACTAATGAGACACGCTTTATGGTTAGACACCTCCTAGGATACACCAAAATCAATCAGAGGATTATCGTTGAGCTGGGGGAATATTGTTACAATCTAACCACCTAGACCTAGAATAAGCTTCATTATCCCACCTCCGCTCGAGGTCATAGTAAAATTGAGTTGATAGAGCTATTCCTTCAAAAAAAATTGAAGCGTATGGTGGTACAATGAATGCAATGACCCTTGGCTTCCAACCTCCTTTCTTAAATTTGATATGCCACTTGTATTGGATAGATTGATGGAATGCATAACTTTGGATTAATTATAAAAAATAATTAAGGAGTTGGGGAGAAGGAATTTCCCCCCTTTTAACCTCAATGTTTGATCTGTAAACTGTCGTGGATATTCCACTAGGTAATTCATCACAATAGATCTAATAAAATACTGAAATTTGTACTATTAAGGTTATTTTTCCTTTAGATCTTTAGAATATTTAGTTGCCAATTTTTTGCTTATGCATGAAATGGATAAAATGCATAAAATAAAGAGGAATAAAATACAATCACACCATCCATAAATAAACACAAGATATGACCTGGGAAATCCAATACAGGAGAAAACCCATCTAGAAGGTGAGGTTTCTCTACTCTCTTTTCTCTGGTATAGAAATGGTACAAGTACAATGAAAGAGGCACTCTCTGTGGAGTTGCCTTTGACACTATAGCCTGTATGGCTACTACAAAATCTCTCCTTCTTTTTTATGCTCACAGAATACCACTCTTAGATGTTTTGCTTGGCTATGGAACAAGATAGAATGCAAAATAATGGAACCTCTTACTCACTCGATATTTAACATAGCCCAATAACCATATAGGGGCAAGTTTTTTACTTCCTCAACCCTCAATTGTGATAGGGTTTTGGACCTTCTAGAATCTACTTGAAGTTACATACATGGCTAGCCCCATATGCATGAGTAATGGGGGTTGGCATGGCATCCTCTCGTACCATGGTGGTCAACATGGTAGGTCAACTTGCAGGAGGGATAACTTTTGCATACAAGCTCTAATTGACGTGATTTTTGCATACAAACTCTAAGGGGTGATTTTTTAGAGTCTCTGACACCTGCATAAGACATTATATGTGCTCCTCCCAAGTAGCACTATAAACCAATATATCATCTAAATAGACAATAACAAATGAATCTAGATAAGGGTGTAAAACATTTTTCATTAGTCTCATAATTGTATCCAATGTGTTGCATAAACTGAATGGCATAACAAACCACTCATACAAACCTTGCCTTGTCTTGAAGGTAGTCTTCCATGTATATTCTTATTTAACTCATACCCAATGATATCTAGATTTCAAATCCAGCTTAGTGAAGTACTTGGCATGTTGCAACTGGTCCAATGGATCATCGATCCTTGGTAGAGGGTACCAATTCTTCAGTGTAATCTTGTTCGATGCCATGTAATCGATACACATTCTCCAAGTCTTGTCCTTCTTGGGTACAATTATGATGGGTGACCCATAAGGTGAGGTGCTTGGTCGAATCACACCCTTCTCCACCAACTGTTGCAACTGCTTCTTCACTTCATTTACTTCTAGAAAATATTGTCTATACAACCCAATATTCGACAATGGGAGTCTAGCAATAATTGTATTTCATGCTCCACGCCCCTCTTGGGTGGTATCCCTTTAGGCTCCTTGAAAAATCCTATGTATTCCTGTAGCAAATCCTCCAAATGATCTTTCTTATCTTTAGTACACCCCTCCAGGGATGCCTTCCCTCTCATTGATTCATCATTAGACTGGTTTTCTCTTCAGAAAAGAAAAACATATTTCTTACTAGAACTATTCAAATTCTTGGCTTGGTTGGCACTTACTAGTGATATTTTTTACTTGCCTTTATGTGATTTTATTATGTAGGACTAACCATCCTTGATCAGTCGATATTGGTTACCTCTCTACATGAATATTGCATCCCTCATATACATATATGTTGATGATTACGGTTGCGTGAGACATTCTCCAGGACATAGACTGATTGAGTCGACCTGAAAGAGATCCCCTGAGATGGGTGTGTGGTTCCTATCTGAGATAGAAATGGAGCGTAGTGATGGAATCCTCCTTACAGAGAGTTGAGAATAAATCCAAATGATTCTCATGTGTAACGCAGTGAGAAAGGAAATTTGTTGAGTTGGACGTGCATGTAGTTGAGCACAAGGTGCACATGTGAATTCCCATAGAGATGGGTGCATCGTCATGAGACAGAGATGAATATGATGTATTAGCCTCATCTAAGCAGAGAGTTGAGATGATGAAATCCAGATGAATCTCTTGTTTAATGCAGGACGAAAGAAGATCTGTTGAGTGGACGTGCCTGTGGACGAGCACAGGTGAACGTGATCCTAGTGGTTGAGCACTAGTGACAGTGGTTCTCCTATGTAACGCAATGGGATAGATATATGGACATATCTATGGATGTGCCCCTAGTGGCTGAGCACTAGTGGGTGTATGAGATTCCTTGCTATATTGTTCAAGAGTCAGACCTGCATGTAACCCTAATTGTAATGTAAAGGGTACAGGTCGGCCCCACCTTAATATAATTGATAATTAATGTAAAAGATAATTAATTTGGTTATTATTAATTATATTGTGACTTAGAGAGGTCGGACCTGTTGTGCCAATAGACACTTATGTTGACAGGTCAAGTCTAATATAAGTAAAGGTAGATTTTCCATTGAGGAATCATATCTTTTGTGTGAGTTTGGAAATTTCAGCAAGTACATCTTCTTGGGAAAAGTGTGCACCTCTCTTGGGCGTTAGTATTCTAGGGTTTGTGAGCACCCTCTTGTGTGATAGGTCTTTATGGTGGTGGAGGTATTTCTCTTGAAGAATATATCAAAGGATTGTTGGGTTTTCTTCCCTTGTTGAGAAGGGTTTTCCAGGATACTTCTTGTGTACTTGTGCGTGGTGTTTATTCTTGTGATATTGGTTGTTGCAACAAATTGTTTATGGTTTAAGTAAAATGCTAAAATGGAATGAACTTCATGCTTAAGCCTAGATATTTGAAAAATCAACATGGTATCAGAGTATAGGTGTTGAAGAACTCATTGCACAAAACTTCAAGGCAAATTGTCCTCTTTTTGCAGAACCGTACAACCCTCCTAAGGTTTCCAGAAATTTTGTACGACCCTCTTTCTTTCTCAGTTTCAGCCCTTAATACCTGAAAATTGGGGCTAATTTTGGAATAGGAGAGTATGGCCTCCTCCAGTGCACCTCCAGAAACTCTCAGAATGAAATTTTGAGCATTTTTTTTTTTTGGCCCTAGGGTTTCTCTAATTTTTGCAGAAAATTCAGAATTAGGGTTTCTACAACTCTTTGAAGGAGCTATTCAGCTCACTAGTGTTATCCTATATTTCAAAGGATTATTGTTGGTAGTCATAAATCCAACAAAACCTATAAGTGCTAGCCTAGCCTAGCTATTAGGTTTTCTAGCCTAGTTGACAAGGGTTTGTGAAGAATCCAAAATTATGATGAGAAGAATCATGATGGAAGACAAGCTTGATGAATCAAGCTACTTCAAGGTCCTAGAATACAAGACTTCATAGGAATACTTATTGTGGGTGATACAAAAGGTGACACTATGACTACCTTCTTCTTAAAGATGTCAGAGGACATAAATCAGCCAGGTACCATTGGATAAATCATATCAGCACCCTCATGTATGCACTTGTATATATATTATTTGTATCATTGTCATAAGGGTAATTACAGTGGGAAGGAACCTTTTGTTTAATTCATGGATCCAGAGGTATCTTAGTGCATTCATAGGAACAACACACTGGAAGTGAAGACTCTAGGTTTGATTGTTGTAATTGTCATTCCTCTAAACCTATATTTCTAAATTTTTCTACATTACAAGTAGGTGTTGTAGCTGTGACAACAATCCTTAAATTGTTTTGATTCTAGAGATGTACCCATTATTCTCCTTTATGATATATTATTGTTTTGGTTCCTCTTGTTTTCTTGTTCCAGACAGGTTAATAACAAAGGAAGATGTTTATCCTTCAGAGGGAGTCAAAATTACTTGAGAAAGAGGAAGAATAGAACCATCATTGATGCAACCAATGCAATAATGCATGATCATAATATTTGTATGATTCTATGGGCAAAATCATGCATGACACAGTATATGTTCAGAACAAGAGTCTTCACCATACTTTGAAAAACATAACTCTCGAAGAAGCCTTCACCGGAGAGAAAACCTGAGATTGAACACTTCAAGATATTTGGGTGCCCAATGTATTTTAATGTACCCAAAGAGAAGAAGTCCAAGCTAGACCCTTTCACAAAGAAAGGATACATTTAATGGATAACAGTGAATCTCATAAGACATTCCAAATCTACATCCTTGGTCAGAGACAGATTGAGACAAGTAGATATGTTGTCATTGAAGAAGAGATATCCCTTCAAAGATCCAGAGAATATCATATGGAGATTAACAGTGAAACAATACCTTCTCCCCCTTCAGCAGTTCAGAGGGAGATAGGCATTATTCCAGCTAATCCAGTTTCTCCAGTTGATATGTCCAAAGATATTGCAGTAGGGCATAAAAGGCCTTCCTAGGCTCACTTTGCAGGAGGCAGAGAAACATACAATCCCCTCAAGGCACATCTCGAGAAATCAAAAGAGATTTTCGAGCTATCCTTCAGCCATGAGCCACTTCATTGATTTTGGGCTTCCTTGTCTTGGAGAAGAAACAGGAGAACATGTATGGAAAGATGCCATAACAGAAGAATACTCATATATCTTAAAGAAAGATGTATGAGATATTGTTCAGAGACCAAAAGGGAAGTTTGTTGTGACTTCCAAGTGGATCTATAAGATCAAGCATGTATCCAATGGAAGTGTCAAGAAATACAAAGAAAGATCTATAGCCAGAGGATTCTCACAAACAGAGGGAGTTATCTATGATGAGACATTTGATCTAGTAAGCCCAATACACTTCCATCTATACTACCATCCATGCGTTGAAAACTATATCAGATGGATGGATTCTTGATGAGTTTGGATTTTCAGCAAGAGTGTTTTTGATCCAAACCTATATTATTACAGTGTTGGTAACGAGAGCCTGATTTTGGTGACTCGTTCAGAAAGCCTTGTTGTTGGAAACAAGTAAGATTTGACTTCTGATTTTGATATGAAGGATCTGAGTATGATGCACTACTTCTTGGGACAAGAAGTATGACAGAGGACCGATGATATTTTCCTGAGTCAAGGAAAATATGCAATGGGAATATTAAAGAAGTTCAGTATGACATAATGCAAATCCATGGTGATGGATTTGAAGAAAATGAATGATAATGATTTAGACGAGATTGATCCACAACTGATTGGATCACTGATGTATCTGGTTAACACCAGACCTGATTCATGCTATGCAGTGAATGTACTTAGTCAATCCATGATTCAATTGAGATAGACTCACTGGACATTAGCGAAACATGTATTGAGATATCTATGAGGCACAATTAGATATGGCCTCAAATATGCCTCCAGTGAAAACTTGATTTTGCAGGGATATGCAGAATGGACAGAAAGTACTGTGGACCAGAAGAGCACATTTGGTTGTTGTTTTACAATGAATTTTTCCATGGTCTCCTGGTGCAACAGGAAACAAAGCTCCATGGCCTTGAGTACCACAGAAGCAGAGTATATATCATAGAGTGTGCGAAGTAGTGTGGCTTCATAAGCTTCTGACAGATTTACTTGATCATGAGATGGATTTGATGATTATAACCAGAGTTGTGTGAAGCTATTTGAGAACCCTGTGTTTCATAATAGATCGAAACACGTTGAGATAAAATATCATTTTCAGAGACATTATGCAGAGGAAAGAAGTACACGTGCAGTAACTTTCTACACATGAGCAGATTGCAGACATCTTCACCAAACTAGTTTGGTGAAGGATACCTCCCTAGCTAAGAGGGAGTGTTGATGACTACAGCGAAGAAAAAGTTCAAAGTACTTCCATATGAGACTTGGCCTGATGGAGAATGTCTCCCTAGTTGAGAGGGAATGTTGATGATTACAGTTGCATGAGACATTCTCCAGGACACATACTGATTGAGTTGACCTGAGAGAGAGCCCCTGAGATGGGTGTGTGGTTCCTATCTGAGATAGAAATGGAATGTAGTGATGGCCTCCTCCTTACAGAGAGTTGAGAATAACTCCAGATGATTCTCCTATGTAACGCAATGAGAAAGGATATTTGTTGAGTTTGACATGTGTGTGGTTGAGTACAAGGTGAATGTGTGAATTCCCATAGAGTTGGGTGCATTGTCATGAGATAGGGATGAAAATGATGTATTAGCCTCCTCTGAGCAGAGAGTTGAGATGATGAACTCCAGATGACTCTCTTGTGTAATGCAGTGGGAAAGAAGATATGTTGAGTAGACGTGTATGTGGATGAGCACAAGTGAACGTGATCCTAGTGGTTGAGCACTAGTGAGAGTGGTTCTCCTGTGTAATGCAGTAATATAGAGATATGGACATCCCTATGGATGTGCCCCTATTGTTTGAGCACTAGTGGGTGTATGAGATGCCTTGATATATTTTTCAAGAGTCAGACCTGCCCGTAACCCTAATTGTAATGTAAAGGGTACAGGTCAGCCCCACCTTAATATAATTGATAATTAATGTAAAAGATAATTAATCTGGTTATTATTAATTATATTGTGACTTAGAGAGGTCAGCCATGTTGTGCGAATAGACACTTATGTTGACAGGTCAAGTCTAATATAATTAAAGGTAGATTTCCCATTGAGGAATCATATCTTTTGTGTGAGTTTGGAAATTTCAGCAAGTACTTCTTATTGGGAAAAGTGTGCACCTCTCTTGGGCGCTATTATTCTAGGGTTTGTGAGCACACTCTTGTGTGCTAGGTATTTATGGTGGTGGAGGTATTTCTCTTGAAGAATATAGCAAAGGATTGGTTGGGTTTTCTTCCCTTGTTGAGAAGGGTTTCCTAGGATACTTCTTGTGTACTTGTGCATGGTGTTTCTTCTTGTGATATTGGTTGTTGCAACACATTGTTTATGGTTTAAGTAAAATGCTAAAATGGAATGAACTTCATGCTTAAGCCTAGCTCTTTGAAAAATCAACAATATAGGGGATTACAAGCACTACACCACATAAATCAAGGGGTACTACGTCTAATTCTAATTCATAGATAAAATCAACACTTACAACAAATCTAATCTTACAATGTTTTGTTACCTTTATCTTTGCATCCTTGTTTACCCAACCCAATGGATAAGGGCTAGGATGATTGTGAACCTCCAATCCAAGATTGCTGACCAGATCCACTTCTATGAGACTATCATGTGATCCAGAGTCGAACAAAGCATCTATCTTGGTCTTCTTGACCTGAATCTTGATGTGGAAGAGCTTGCTCGTCTGTTTCTCTTCCTGGTGAAGAAGGCTAGCCAAATTCACCTCCTTCTGCACATATGTGTAGACAATATTTTCATCCACATCCGAGCTACTTTGAACCTGATTGCTTCAATCTATGGCTAGAACTTTATTTTTCTTTTCGTCCTTCTTGTGATTCTCCGAGTTCAGCTTTAGATGTAGTTTCCAAACATTTTCCTCGATGTGGCCATTAATGTTGCAATGGTTGAAATGTTTGTTGGGATCTTTAATATGATGTGTAGTGGTTGTTGTCTTCTTATGTTTTCCCCCTTTTCACTTCTTCTTCCCCTACTTGGAAGCTTCCTAGTTCTCTTTCTACTTCGAACCACCTGGTTGCCCCTTCTTTTGGCCTATGTTTTCTAGGTATTGTACCTATACACATGCCTCATCCACTATCCTTAGCTTGAATATCATCACCTTATTTCGTAGATGACTATGTAAACCCCCTAGATATTTGAGGAGTACATCTAGGTTCTTGGGAGAGATACCTAGCATGATTCCCATCTTTCTGAACTTAGTGGTGTACTCATGTACACTTTGTCCCTGCCTCTGCCTCTACCTGGAGTAGTACCATTGGATGCATCAGTCCTCTACATACCCGATAGGGATAATTGGGACTTGATGAGGGTTTTGAAGTCCTCCCACCTAGTTATTGGTGGATCACCCTCCAGCCTAAGCATTTTCGTGTGGATTTCCCACCAGGTTAAAGCATGGTCCTCTAACTTCAATCTAGCAAATGAAATATTCTACCCTTCATCTATATGGTGAATGCTAAAATAAACTTCTAGTTGTTGCAACCAATGGTTCAATTTTAATGCAATGATCTCACCTTGGTATGGCTTTATGTCCACTTTCGCTTCCATCTTGAATAGGGACTGTGAAGGTTTAACAGGACTCGAACTCGGCTGCTCTTTCTTGAATTATTTTCGTGACTCCTTTCCCAAGTCTTCTTGATCTCCCAATTTCCCCTCTGATCCGATCTGTGAATTAGAGTCTCCATCATCTCCAAATGGTCCAAGCTTGCTTGCTAGAGATGCCATGAGGAGGTTTATATTATGACTGATGTCGACAACTTGCACTTCCAACCGCTCAAATATCTCCTCTGCTAGATCTTGAGGGTTATTATGAACAGTCTCGCCTGCCATAACTAGGGTTTTTGCGATTTCTCTTTAAGATGGTTTATGGATCCTGCAACTTTCCACAAATACCCAAAAGAAAAACTTGCTCTTATACCAATATGATCTGTAAAATTCGATGGATATTCCACTGGAACAGTTCATCACAACATATCTAATAAAATACTGAAATCTTTGCTATTAAGGTTATTTTTCCTTTAGATCTTCAGAATATTTAGTTATCGATTTTCTACTTATGCATGAAAGAGATAAAACGTGAAAAAAAGAGAATAGTAAAATACAATCACACCATCCACAAATAAACACAAGTTATGACCTGGGAAACCCACTGTGGGAGAAAACCCAGCTAGAAGGTGAGGATGCTCTGCTCTCTTTTCTCTAGTATAGAAATGATGCAAGTACAAATAAAGAGGCACTCTCTGTGGAGTATTCTTTGACACTATGGCCTGTATGGCTACTACAAAATCTCACCTCCTCTGTTATGCTCACAAAATACCATTCTTAGAATTTTTTTCTCAGCTATGGAACAAGATACAATGCAAAATAATGGAACCCCTTCTCCTCCTAATGGCTCAGTATTTAACATAGCCCGATAGCCATCTAGGGGTAGGCTTTTGACTTCCTCAACCATTAATTGTGATAGGGTTTTGGACCTTATATAATCTTCTTGAAATTACATACGTGGCTAGCCCCATATGCATGAGTAACAGGGGTTGATGTGGCATCCTCTTGAACCATGGTGGTCAACATGGTAGGTCAACTTGTGGGAGGCATAACTTTTGCATACGAGCTTTGATTGACACGATTTTTGCACCGTTGGAAAGGTCTCGATGTGTAGAATAGCATCACAGGGTCTGAGCTAAGCTAGGAAATTTTTAACCCCAAAGAATTTCATTTGATGCCTCAAAATGGCCCCGGAAGATTCTGGCCCATTTAATTTCATTTGACCTTGCAAGTTGATTCCTCCAATTTTTTTCCACTTTGAAGGATTGAGATAGATGACAAAAAAAATAATGATCCAATCCATACCAATGTTACACTTTCTAGGAATGAGGTTCATTGGTCAAACAATTGGCTTGTTGATTCCTTTCTCTTAGAACATGAAAGAACTCTATATATTCAAAGTGTCTAGCCTCTTTTTTGGATTCGTTGTATGAAACTTGATCGATTACCATTGTACAAAGAAGAGTAGTGCATGAGTTTAATAATTATTATTGAATCTCCATGACAATTAACTCTCTTATTCACCTTGGGTCAAGAATATTTTTCCCTTGATATAGAGCAAGTGCCTCAACCTAATTATTTCTAGCTCCACCCAAACCGTATTCAAAACTTACTTCTTGATTTCCCTTGGGATCAAGGATGGTCCCCCCAACACATACCACCCCACTATTTTTAGTATTTAAATATGGATTCAACTCTGATATTTTTTTTTTTGAATTCTACTCTATAATTTTATTTCTCTTACTTAAAACTTTAGAGAGTAATCCGCCAACTTTAGAAAGTAAATTGTGGTGAATGTAATTTAAATTCTAAACTCACTAGAGTTAAATTTTAGTATAGGTAGAGAATAAAAGTATAAATAATGGTAATTTCAAAAATATGTTTAATGAGTATATTTGGACATTATTAGTTATTATCAAATTTAAATAATTCCAAAATGTTAATATAATACCAAGTTTATTTTTTGTTCATTTTATGATGTTGGATATGAAAGATTAATAACCATTTACAATCCTCATATTGAAAAAGATTAAATTGTTTAGAAGCTTCAAGCTCATTAATGAATTATGAATCATTTGTATATGCAGGATATACATGATGTTTTTTTTCTATAAGATTAATATTAACAACTAGTATCATATTGATCACCATAGTTGAATGTTTTTTGTAATCTAATTTTATATTTAATAAAAAAATTATAATTATTTTCATGATTTAATAAAAAAAATTAATTTAAAAAATAATCAAAATTAAAAATTAAAAATTGTTTACAAGATTTTAATACGCAAGATGTTATTATATAAAATTGGAGGAAAATTATTTTGTTACATTTAGCTATCGTAATTTTAAGTTTATCAATATAAATAATAAGTTTAACAAAACATTTTAAGAAT
>JZKD02S1176861.1:871568-885604 GCA_000966675.3 Picea glauca | reverse complement strand
CCTAGAAGGTTTCCCAGGATAAATGTTGTGTCTCTTGTGAATGTGTATTTCTCAGTGATCTTGTTCTTATGATGCTCTTATCTATTGAAATGCAAAGAACTATAATAATGGCATACAAATTAACAATTCAAGGGAATAATATGTGCCTATATGGATGTTTTCCACGACCCCAGGTTTAACTAAAATGTCAATCGAAATAGTTTTGGAAATGGTTCCCAAATTGCCTTCAGAAAAAATAGGGTTTGATGTGGAAGGTACAGGGTATGGATCTTGAATATCAGTTGAAACAAGGGTTTGTATTGGGGTGTATTTCTTTTCTTTGTTGGGTAGGAAGGACAATCGATGGTGAGAATCATCCCAAGGTTTATCTTACAAATTCACGACTTCCATAATGGATTTGTCTTAAGGTAGGACAAGCTTAAGAAAGTCGTGAGACATTGAAGCTTGATTAACCCAATAGGGAGAGGAGAATTGATCTAGTTCCTGATCCAGTAGGAGACTAGAATGAGAATCAAGAGATTCTCCTATGGATTGTATCACCAAATATTCCAATTCCATCGGTGATAGTGTCATGGTGTCACCATAATATTTTATTTCCAATGGGAGAGGAATTACCCAGGGGTCATTGTAACCGATGGGTTTACCAATAACCCTGGAGATCATATTGATGGAGACTATTGATTTGATTTTTGGTGGGGGGAGGGAAAAATTCCCCATTAAAGAGGGATACATACCTACCCTGATGCCTTCACATCCCAAAGTAGATTCTACTACAAAAGGGACATTCGCATTAGGATTGATTCACATGTCTGGTGTACAAAAGTCTAGTTGGTCTATACGAATGATCTTCCCTTGGTGGGGAAATTTAACAAGTTGAAAGACACTAGATGCAACAACATTCATGGAGTAAAACCAGATGTGACCTAAAATAAAATTATAGTCAAGTGTGGCATCGATCACCTTGACTTCTACAAAAACAATTTTTCCTGCAAGTTCAACTGGTAATGAGGGGAGAATTCTGTGGGGTTTGAAAAAATGTCCGTCAAAAGATTTGAGGATGGTTTTATATGTGATAAGTTGGGGAGAACCAAGATATTTCCAACATGTCAAGGACATGATGCATGTTGTGATGCCTTCATTAAGCATTGTTTGGAAAATATTTTTATTGAGAGATCAGACAGTGATTTCTAATGCCAATTGATGTGATAGGCAAGATTCATTGCAATTCATGTTGAAGGAAATACATTAGATTCTGTAGGTTCAAATACACGGATGGATGATAATAAGGCTTTACGCTATGTAGGACATGACTGCAGCACTTTGATTGTCGACATGGCACAAGGGGCTTGGGCGAGATATTCTACTATACTATAGTGTCGGGTTGCCCGAGCATTGGGGTTATGTGTAGTGCTACGAAGTACTCCCTTTGGAGGGCATATGGAAGATTCAATAGCTGGATTCTATAGTGTGAGAGGGCCATTGGGTGGGGTAGTTGAAGGTGAATCCTTGGGTAAAGAATCACCTTCTGGAGAATCATAATTTTTGGCTCTAATAGATATGGCCGCAGATTTAACCATCAATATATTTACTGATAGGGAGTCAGGGTTGCCCCCTAGTGGGGGTGCTTGTGTTTGCATGATAAGTTGTTGTTGTTGGGGGGGTGAAAGGATTTGTTAAAACTGCTAGTGTAGAAGAGGATGTGCCTCACTCGATATATTGATGAATTTCAGTGAGACGAGGAAAATCTTTAGTGAAATTATCCTCTTTACAAATCATGCAGGGATATTTGGCCTTTCGCTTGGTCTTGCCCTTAGTGTTGTTTTTTTGTGTTTTAGGGCGCGAATGATTAGAAGAATTTATTTTCTTCTTATTATTATTACCCTTGTTTTTTCCTCTGAATTGCTATGGCTTTTTTGGTGCGGTCAATTGCACTGTATTAACCTCAGACGTTTGGGAAGAGGGCTTACTTGGAGTGCTGGTATGAACAAATGAGCTAGGATTGGTAGATTTAGTCGATTGGATATGTTTCCCAGTCATATGACTGGTTTTATATGTGGAAATAGGACTGATTATACCATCGACATGGGTTCTAGGTGTTTTTTTGGTTTGATCATTCGACGATCAAGGAGCGTTAGGAATCAAGTCGTATAACGTGCCAAATTGAGAGTATACCAAATCTAAATACTGGGCTTGACTGATATCTTGTTCCTTGGTAACGACACCTTTCATGGTGACATCTCAAGATATAGGTGGAAAAAGGGACTTTGTAAACCAATCAGCTAATAATTGATCTGGGATTGTCTTTGATTAATCGTCGTCGACGCCTCCATTCATGAATGTGATCTGAAATATTGGTGTAAGTTTATTGGCATAACAAGATTAAGAGATCAGTACTGGTCTCATATCAGATAGGTAATTGAAAGTGTGTAAAAAATGCCATGGCAAGGGAATTGAAGTCGTCAAAGGAGTTACGCAATAGTTCTATATACCATTTAGTTGTTGATCCTGTAAGGGTTCCCCGGAAAAGTTGTAATCAAATGAAGTCATCCATCAAGGTGTTTGAAGAACACCATAGATGAAAATTCACCACGTGATTATTTAGATCTTCTCCAGGTTTGCCGTGGAATTTTGGAATGTTCGATGGGATTTTTGCAAGAATGGGGGGCCAAAAAGGGGCATGGTGTATGGGGTCATTAGTCAACCATGTAAGATTTGAAAAATCTAAAGTTTCCAAGAACAAGAGTTGTTTGTTGACCTGTGGAGGTTATGATATGGTCCTCCTTTAAAAAAAAACAGGATCATGGAGCAATAAAATAAAACAAATGTGGAAATAAAACACAAAAGATACACAATACAATAGAGACACATATATTTGTGGTTCACCCAGTGTGGGCTACGTCCACCAGAGAAATTTCTAGGTCCTACCTTTTTATTATCCAGCAAAATGAAGGGATACAACCTACAACACACCCGTTGTAACTTCCTCTTCTTTCTCTCACATTCTCCTCTCTTAGAATACAATATTTGCAATGATACACAACTGCAATACAATTCCCTCATAAAAGAGGGTTTCCTTCTAGGGAAAAAAACCCTAACATAACTTCTACCGTCAGATTTTTGACCTTATAATGAACGATCTAGATTTACTATGAAATTACAATATACATTACAAGGCAATTTTTCCTTCAAGGGCTTTGCCCCTAAACCCCCATCGGGGGACACTGCCCCCAGCGGGCCTTGCTCCATGAGGTACAATTCAGTATTATGGTGAGAATCATTTCAATATTCAAGCCATTTGATTATTTTGTATCTTATATTGCTCTAGATTTCATGATATATGCTTGGACATTATGCCTTTTGCCCTGCTTCACCTTGGTGGTTGACATTGTTCTCTAGTAAGTGGTTTTCCTTGGGGATGGGTCTACTACCAGGAACTCCCTTAATGATCCATTGTACCATTCCTGACCATACTTACCACTTTCCATCATTGTTCCCCTCCATTTCCTTATCTCTTGGGATTTTAGGGTATATTGACCCAAGAAGGGGTTGTCCCTCATTCTATGGGAAGAAGGGGATAAAGACCCAGAGGGGTTGATGTTGGGTAAAAGATAGTATAAACCTTCCAGATGCTTCACCCAGGGATCACCCAAGAAAGCAATGAAACACTTATCTTTGAATAAAGGGTACCCACAATATAATAAAGAATGCTTAAAAGGTTAGTTGAAGGATAGGAGGTCTCATCACGAGCTAACCTATCACATCCATGGATATCTAGTGGTATGAAATTTTTATCATCTAGTTACCAAACCAAGGAAATGGCTCTCAATTGCATGGCTCAGAGAAAGGGGATCTCATCACGAGCCAAAATTCTCACTTCCATTACATGTTTGCGGGTGACATTGCCACCACCTGGTCACCACGTGAGGGAAATGAAATTCAACCTCTCCTTATGATATATTGAAAGAAAATAAAGAAATAAAGATAAAAGGAAATTGATGGGTTTGGAAGAAGTGCATTGCGGACGAAGATACCACACACCCTCCACAAAGGGACCCATGAATGAGACACTATGACCCCTTATATGTCATGATCCCTATGCCCATTGAGTCTTGACCCCAACCAATTCATCCACTTTACATGGATTAGAGAGGGATCTCTTGGAAACTCTCCATGACCTAGGGTAAGATCTACCCAATAGGACACCTCGTCATCCCTCCTGTTTTCAAGCTTGTCAAATCACATAATGTCTTTGATTTATTAATTGTTTGATATAGTGATCTTTGATGCACATGCTTGGATGGATTATTTATTGATTGGATTCACTTATCATGATGTTATAACTTGAGATCCTTGGAGGGCGTGCTCATTTATCTTTGCAAGACCTAGTTGGTGGACAGTTTTGGGAGAACAAACCTAGCTTGGGCTTCCATGGGGATACAAGCCCATAGGTTGCATGCCAGGGGCCCGCATTCCAGATTAGAGAGATCAAACTTGGAAGGCCTTGATGATGACTTGGATGACATAGCCCAACCAATCCTCACTTTCCAAACGATTTTCCCAGGAGGAAACAAACGTCCTATTTTTGAGCTTTACATCATGCTTTGGGGGCTAGGGAATGGTGGTGAGGTGCCACTCTTTTGACACATGGATTTTGTGAGGAGAAGATGGTATTCACCATGATGAGAGTGCTTATATTCTTGACATTCGGCCTTTGGAGGCCTACCCATGCTTCTCCAACACCAACGACTTCCTCAAAGTGGTAAAACGTCCCCTAAAGGGATGACATCCTCCTAAATTAGGGTTTTATTTGTGCAAAAGTGAAATTTTAAAGGAATTTTTTAATATTATTTTGAAAAAGGGGAAAGATTAGGGTTGTTGACCCCAAATTTTGTTTTTTACCCTAAAGTATATGGACAAACTATGTTAGCTACATTTTGTATAAATAGAGATCATAAGATCTGATTTTAAACATATCTCCCTCTTGTGAGAGGCCTTGGTCTGAAATTCGCACCACACTTGGCTCTTTTTATTTGTTGTGCAGTTTTTTATGGCTATATATTGGTGAATGGTTGATGGAAGTCTAGCGCTAGCCTTGGATGGTGTTTTCTATCTCTTGTGGTGGATTATCTTGGCATTTCTCTTGATCTTGGTATGGTTTTCTACTATTTTTCTATCATTTTTTTAAGCCAAGTATTGTTATGCTAGGAGCTAGGTGGGAAGTATAAGGGAATACACCCCCACCATAGTATTCATCATTTTATTGCTTCATCTCATTGATTACATAAGGGTTTTCTAAGAGAAGTATAAGGGCATACACCCTCTTAGCCTAAACCCTAGCCTAGAGAAACTTTCCTTGGGAAGTAAATGGGCTTACACCCCCTAGGAGGTAGTTTCTCTAGCTCTTGTTTATTTGAMTCCATTAAACCAATAGTAAAGGCACTATTATTACTTATTTACATTGGAGATATAAAATCATTGCCTTGGGAAACACAATTTTTGGTCATTTGAAAGGTTTCTTGCTTGAAGTTGATTTGCCTCATTGAGAGGAGTCTTCCCCCACTAGGGCATCCCCTCTCTCCAAAAACTCTAATTTATGTTACAAAATTTAACCTACATCCATTAGGGCTGCATAACCCTAGCTACTAACACACTCATAACTCCTAAACTAACCCTAGACTAGCTCTCTAACTTCACTCACCTAGTCTACTAACTAGGGCGCATCTTTTGGGATAACTCTTTGCACTTTTTCATGGTTGAATTTGCTGCTGCATGCCAGTGAATACTACAGACATAAGGCTAAAATTTTCTTCAGAAAACACATGTTTACAACAACCATCGTATCTAGCTTCTTAAGTGCCATCTTTCAACCTATATTCATTGCTAATATTGATGTTGATTTACTTAACTAGTTTAGATCTTTGTATGTTGATTTAGATGTTTTATTTGCTGATATAAAATGTCATTTACTGCTGTAAATTAGGGACAACAAGATTAAATTTCTGATCCAACTAACATATATCATTTCAAAGTGTCTTTTCTTGTGTCTCGGGAAGGTACAATCATGCTGAGAAGTATTATACTTGTGGGGCAACAATTACTTGACTTACAAGGAATATGTTCCCACCTTTCATCCCACTTAGACTTGACCTATAGGGGTTTCAATTCCATCCATATCCATATCCATATCAATCCCCCTAGGGTCACCGAGATCAACTCCCTAGAATGAACTTGTCATCCTTGAAGTGCCATCTTTCAGCCTATATTCATTGCTAATCTTGATGCTGATTTACTTAACTAGTTTAGATCTTTGTATGCTGATTTAGATGTTTTATTTGCTGATATAAACTATCATTTACTACTGCAAATTAGGGACATCAAGATTAACTTGCTGATCCAACTAACATATATCATTGCAAAGTGTCTTTTCTTGTGTCTCGGGAAGGTACAATCAGCCGGAGAATTACTATACATATGGTTAAATAATGATTTGACTTCCACCAAATACTTCCCCCCCTTCCTACCCACCTAGCCTTGACCCATAGGGGTTTCAATTCCATCCATATCCATCTCCATATCAATCCCCCTAGGGTCACCGAAATCAGCTCCCTAGAGTGACCTAGTCACCCATGAAGTACGAGACCTACATCGATGTGACATTGGGTGTAGGATTCCCAAGTTGTAGCACTTGCTTTGTGGTTGGGTTGGTCTTTTCCCAACCTACAACTTGTGCTATAACAGATGGAAACACTCATACTCCCTTGCGACCATTGCTCCCCTTGTATTCATGCACTCCCCCTGTCTTCATGCTTTTTTTCTTTCTCGCCCCCTTTGACATCAATGGAAAATGGTAACTCCCCCTGGATATTTCTGTACCACTATATTCTTTGCAAAAGTTCGTGTAGATCACTGTGGGGTAGAAAATAATCCTAGTTTCTATCGAAGATACTCAAATGTATTCCTTGGGAGAGGTTTGGTGAAGGTATATGCAATCTGTTCTTTTTTCCCAATGTACTCCAACTTGATATTATTTTCTGTGACTTGTTCCCATAGAAAGCGGAACTTGATAGGAATATGTTTGGTCTTGGAATGCATCACTATATTTTTGGAGATACTTATAGAACTGGTATTGTCACAGAATATTGAAATAGGCTCATCATGGTTTACTTGTATGTCTTGTAGGGTTTGATTCATCTAGAGGACCTAAGTACAACATGTTGTTGCTGCAATATATTTTTCTTCTACCACAGACAAAGACACTGAGGACTGCTTCTTACTTAACCAGGACACTAGAAAATCACTCAAGTAGAAGGCTTCTCCACTAGTACTTTTTCTATCATGAATGCTTCCTGCCCAATCTGCATTTGTGTAGGCGACCATAGTAAACTCATTACCTTTTGGATACCAAAATCCAAACTTTGTTGTTCCTTTGAGATATCTGAATATCCTCTTTACTACCATAACATGAGTTTCCTTTGGTGCTGCTTGAAATCTTGCAACCTGTCCAAATTCTTGCATCACATCTAGTCTTGAGGCTATCACATAGAGTAGGTTGTCAATCATCGATCTATAGAGTCTTTGATCTACTTCCTTAGATTCATCATCTTTTATCAACTTGCAACCAGTCACCATAGGAGTACTTACAAGTTTGAAATATTCCATTCCAAACTTCTTTAGCATTTATTTGATGTACTTGGTTTGGGAAATGCAAATTCCTTCATCTAGTTGATATATCTAGAGTCCCAAAAAGAAAGTCAACTCACCAAGTAGGGACTTTTCAAACTCACTCTGCATGTATTTGGAGAACTTCTTACTCAACATGTCATTTTCACTTCCAAATATGATGTCGTCCACATATACTTCAATGATAATTATGTTGTCTTGATCCACTTTTATGTAGAGATTGCTATATGCATTGTCGTTTTTTAATCCTTGTTGTTGTAAGTACTTGACCAGCATTGGATACTAGGCTCTAGGAGATTGCTTAATTTCATACACATATTTATTCAATATGCATACACAATATTCCCTTTCTGACAGTAGAAACCCTTCTGGTTGTTCGATGTAGACTTATTCTTCTAATTCTCCATTTAGAAATGTTGATTTTACATCCATCAAATAGACTGTGATTATTTTGGAGCCTGCATGGGCCAAGATCATTATGATTGCTTCCATTCTGGTGACAAGTGAAAAGGTTTATTCAAAATATATCACTTTAACTTGAGCATATACCTTGCATACTAACCTTGCTTTGTTTCTAGTTACATGTCCTTCTTCATTTAGTTTATTTATAAGCACTGATTTTGTACCAATCACGTTTTTTTTCCTCGGGTCTTGGAACCAATTCCCATGTTTCATTCTTCTCTATTTGATTAGTTCTTCTTCCATGGCCTTGATATAATGTTCATCATTGTTGGCTTCCTCAAAGCTGTTTGGTTCAACTATAGATAATAGTCCTATATTTCTTTGTTCTAGTGCTTGTTTGCTTCTTCAGGTTTCTATTCCTGCATTTTTATCCCCAATAATTTGTTCTGGTGGATGATTCTTCTGACACCAGTGTTTAGGTGTCTTGGGAGTTGTTTGGAGATCTTGCTGATTTTCTTTTGTTTCATTTTTCTCTGCTTATGGTTGCTTATCTTCTAATTCTTCTACTTCTACTACTTCTTCTTCTTTTAATTCTACTTCTTGCTCTTTTGAATTTCTTCTTTCTTCTCTACTATTTAGCACATTTGTTTCTTCAATATTTACATTTATGCTTTCCACTATTTTGTTGAGTCTAAGGTTGTAGAACTTGTATACCTTGCTTTTGCTTCAGTATCCAACCAATTTGTCTTCATCAACCTAAGAGTCAAATTTTCCAATCTTGTTATATTCTCATTTTATGTAACATTTGCTTCCAAACACTCTAAAGTGCTTCATGTTCGCCAGTCTTCCCTTCCATAGTTCATATGGAGTCTTGTTGTTGTTACTTCTAAGCATTCCTCTGTTCAAGATATGGAAAATTGTATGTACTTGTTGTACCCAAAATATATCACCCAACTTGGATTCTTTCAACATGGATCTAGCCATTTCATGTACAATTATGTTCTTCCTTTTGATGCAGGAGCATCGTCAACATCAAGCGAGTGTGGGACAAGCACAACACATTTTGAGCACATGATAAATTTTTTAAAACTTTTGAAGATTGGATGCACCAAACTTAAATGTGATAGTTAAGGAGAGGCGTACTTATATATTGAAAAGGACCTTGAGCGATCCGCTCTCGTCCATAGTAGGTAGAAAGCATTTATGTTAGTAGGTAGCTTTGAATTCTCTGATGAGATAGTTTTAGGAGTGGAGAGAAAACGGATATAGACACCCTCATTGTGTAATTGTAACATTATCAGAAGAGAGCATAGAAGAGAAGCAGAGAGCTATGTAGCAGACTCCATGTACAGAAGTTCTGAATTAATATAAAGAAACTGTGATTCAGACTCATGGTGTTCATATATTCTCTGTGTATGCATCTTTAAATGTTATGCTCATGAATGTTTTACTCTTCCTGTCATGCAGTTTCTTTTATGCTATGTATGAATGATTTCTTGTTGAATATTTGAAATCTGAGAGGAAAGGGAAATGAAATAAGTTTCAATTGTTTCTCTATCTGAGCAAGAGTTCTTGCAAGGAGTGCAGTTGAATTGTCTAGAAGGAGTGCGTTGACATAAGGTTCAGAGGTTCATCTCTGAAAGCTCAGGAGAGATAGCGTTTGTTCTCATATTCACACAGGAGTGTAGTCAGGCACAGGAGCCGTGCAAGGGGTGTGCAGGCCGAGGAAAATCTCGGAGTTTCGAACCTGAGCAAAGTATTGAGAGACCGTTGTTGCAGAGCGTGCGCAAGGTCGAAGAACATTCAACAATTCAAGTGTTTGGAGGTTTCCGCAAGGAGTGCGTGCAAGGGTCTTCTTTAAGACTAGAAGTTGTGAGAGAGCTCGGGAAGGATAAAGCCTTCGAAACTATTGAAGGCAGTACAAGAAATTGGTGCATTTGAGTGATTAGAAGGCATCGAAAGTTTGTGCCGCAGGTGGATAAGTCCGAGGAAGAACCCTTGGTTCACTTTGCAGAAATCGTCAGAGGGAAGAAACAAACGGTCAAAATTCTCTGTAGAGAATCAGCGAAATCCCGTCAGCCGTCTGATATGACAAAGAAGCGAGGAGGTTACGACGGGGTCTCCAGAGTTTCAAGCTCAGGAGATCGTGAGCCGTTGGATCCTCACCTAGTTACCCGTCAGCCGTCTGATCTGACAAGAGTTGCACGGGGTTTAAACCCTCTCAAACCGAGCGAAGGTCTCGAAAGGTGTCGGGATATCTAGGCATCGGAGTTCGGGATATTGGAAGTCTCGTGGAAAAGAGATCAGGTAAATCCACAGTGAAAACCCCAAAACAATTCAGAACCATCCATCTGTTGGGACATGTGGCAGGGATCGAGAGCCATTGACATCCTGGAAGTTTAGAGACCAAGAGTTCAAGACTTTACAAGTCCCGAATCAGCGAAAGAATCGCAATCGTTGATCTAAGGAAGGATGCATGTTGCACGATCATCCAATTTGGAGATCTGGACACCAGGACTCACATAGGTGAGTGCTTTTGACTTCGCATCTGGCGAAGTCCCAAGATTTGATCTGGAAGATCCATCGATTGGAGGACACGTGGCGGAGATCGAGAGCCATCGGCATTTCAGGAGTTCCGAGGACAAGAAGTCGGATTATTTCGGCATCAAAAACCATGAAATCCCGAACAAGGACCGTCCATCATAGGAGTACGTGTGGAAACAATCGAGACCTTCGGGAAAATTCCCGAAAAGGGAAAGTCCATCAGCATATTGGGATTCGGCGGATCACGAATCTTGAGGACACAAACCACTTACATTTTAGAATTGCGAAGTCCAAAATCCCGATCAGGTGGAGAGCTCCATCAGGGGGAGGCCAGCTATCATCATATCAGAAAATCGAAATTCGAGAGATCGGAAGCCCCGAGGGCAAACACATTTCAGCATTGGAAACCCTGAAGTCCCGAGGGAGATCCGGAGTCGTTGGTCTAGTAGACGATCACGACCGTTGATCATGTTTAAGGTGGAAAGGGGTTCCTAGTTGATGTCATATCGGGATTCGGAGGATCGGGGATCCTGAGGATAAGAGGTCCAATACCTTTCGACATCCGAAATCCCAAAATCCTGAAAGGTGATAGGACTGCGGTCATATAAAGGGAGGTCGTATGGACCCAAAAGTCTAGCCCAGGGGAAGAGCAGAAGTTGGAGCATCTCGGGATATCGGAGATCAGGAAATCAGGAAACAAAAGGTTTGCGACATCAGGGATTGTGAAACCCCGAAGCCCGAAATTCTATTTTTCTGTTGTGAACAGAAAAGCGATCAAGCCTAAAAGCTGTGAGGAGTAGAAAAGCCTTGTGGGTTAATTTTATTAGAGATTCCAAGGAGGGATCAAAGAGCCGCTTCAGCTCGAATGGGGGATTAGAATGATCCTTAAGACCGGGAGGTCAGCGCAGAGGCCTTTTGATCAAAATCTGGACCAAGGGTAAAAAATTTTCTCAATTTTCAAAGTGCTCAGAATGCGACGAAAATGGTGCCATTACATCCGTCTCGTCTTCCTGATTCCGACGGTATATTTACTTTCTGAAACGGAGTCCGTATGGAGAAGATATCGCGATCTGTTCACTGAGCCAAACAGGGAAAAAAATTGATGCTGACTGTACCTGTCCATAGAGTCCGTACGGTGATGTGGCAGGCTGTACATTCCATATGCTGACGTGGCAGCTGAGTTGGCAGTGCTGACGTGGTGGTTTGGGATTAGTTGGCAGTTGGCAAATCAAGTTGCGACACGTGGCATCTAGCTGGGCGAATGTTAGGGCGCCACGTGGCCCAATCAAGGGCTGCCACGTGGCACTCATTTATTGGTTGGTATTTTGTTTGGTTTATTAAAAATTAGTTGGGTCCGTGGGGTTCGACCCCCGGACCTCTCCATACATCAAAGCTTTAACAAAGGTCAGCCCGCCAACGCGCCACGCTTTTGGTTTTAATAACCATTCGTTGAAAACTTTATATATTTTGAATGTTTTAATTATTGGCGTGGGGTTAGGGCTGGGGCTAAGCCCCAGCCCCCGGTCACACTTACCGATCACATGACCCTGCCTTCCGGTGGTTTGCACGCGGAGGAGTTTTAAATTGTATAACCCGCGGTTATATGTGTATTGATATGACCACTGTTTATATCCGGAGTGCGCGTGAGTCATTTAATTAGACCCATGGTCATATAACCAATGCATGTGACCGCTATTCTAGGGATTGTGTGCGGGGTATTAAAAATGTGACATGGTTTTGTGTTTAATATATGTGACCACAATTCATTTAAATGGCACGGTGGATTTCTAACCCATGGTTCCACCGATCAGCATATAACCGTGTTATATTGGAATTTGGCACGGATTTAATTTTGGGTTTTCAAATGGTTATGCCACCGCACACCCGACGTGTCAAGCCCAGATTGAACTTTGGAACGGATAGCCTATTTTAGCGTGGGATGTGGCCATATGGTCCCCCATGCGCCCAACACCTCCGTCCTTGAGGGCTTTATTTTCGTTAACCGTTCGACATTTTGGCGCGTTTTGTGGAGAGGTGCACGTGTGCTGGGTTTAGGCACGGAAAACACCAGAAGCCAGGTTCATTCACTCACAGGTGTGAAATGGCGAACGAGTTACAGAGCTTGAAGGAGGAAAAATGGCAGGAGGCCTAACTTCAGGAGTTTTTGGCCAAATGAGGTGCCGAAAAAGCCTAGCTAGGGGTTTTTGGACATTCTGAGTCCATTGAAACCATTTTCACAGGCATTTGAAGAATTCTTTTGCAGGTTTTTAACCATTGAAGTTTGAGGAAGCTCAAGGAAGCTTGAAGCCCTCATTGTTTGAGGCATTGCTTAGATGAGTACAGGTCTATTTTCTGAGACTGAATAGTCATTTTTGACTAATTATTATGCTCTGAACACTTTGGGACAGGTTTCAGATCCATTGGAGGACTTTTACAGGTATTTTTGACTCAGAGAAGCTCAGGGAAGCTTAGAGGCCACATGTAGAAGAGGTCATGATTGGATGAGACAAGATCCATTTTCAGAGTTTTTATAGTCATTTTTGGGGTTTTTATATATTCTGAACCCAATGGTATAGTCTGTAAATACATTGGAGTTGAGCAGTAGCTTGTAAAATAACATTTGACAAACTAATCCCAAAGAGCCAAGTCCATTGAAGGAGGCTCAAGGAGATGTAGCCCAGAGAGGGGTGAACTCCTTTATCATCTTGTTATTGTTGTGAGTTTGTTGTGTTATTTGCTGCACTTTATACTGCTTTGTATTGGTTTATAACACCTAATTAACCTTTTAAAAGCACATTTCCTCACACATGAACATTGAAAAGAAGAAGCATGAACTTAACACATAAACCATCTTGCATATTTTAACACATGAAGCAAGGTCCTGTAAGGTTTATTTTTATTGAAGTAGGGGGTGCTTGCATAGCATAAAAAATCAGCCTTCTATTTTCAGATCAGATGGTATCAGAGCATAGATTATTTTGCTCATGTATTTGCCAATGATAGCTTGAGATTTAGTTGTTGGTATTTGTGCAAGTTTTGTGTTGAAGTTTGATCTTGCAAGTATGGAGGAAGCTTCAAACATGGATAGTTCTCATTCATCTTCCAAATCTAAGTTCTTTGACAAAGAGATGTTTAAGGAATTGTTAACCATGAAAGATATGGTACAAGAGTTGTGGAAAGATAGAGAAGAGAGAATTGTCCTTCAAGAGCAGTTGATGGCCATGAAGGAGGAGAAAGAACAACTTCTTGAAAAGTTGCATGAGATGGAGAATCAACTCCATGAAGCAAAGGAAGACCTTACCAAGTACATGCATGAACATGAGGTATGTAATGTTAGTTTATCTTCAAATTCCTCTCAAGAAGAATGCTTTGGTGTTTTTGAAAATCACACAAAAGGAATAGGGTCCAAG
>JZKD02S1176861.1:859975-871558 GCA_000966675.3 Picea glauca | reverse complement strand
TTGCAGGGTCTAATATGCAGGATATAAATGTGCTCAAGAAGAAATTATCTAATTCATTTGCGATGAAGGATTTGGGTGCTGCAAAGAAAATCCTTGGTATGAGAATAACAAGAGATAGGAAAAATCGCAAATTTTCATTGTCTTAGGGTGAGTACATAGAGAAGGTGTTGAAGAGGTTTAGAATGCAGAATGCAAAACCAATTAGTACACCTTTGGCCAACCATTTCAAATTAACCAAGGAAATGTGTCCCAAGACACAAGAGGAGATATAATACATGTCTAGGGTCCCTTATTCATCGGCAGTTGGCATCTTGATGTATGCTTCAATGGTTTGCACAAGACCAAATATTGCACATGCAGTGGGAGTTGTGAGCAGGTATATGAACAATCTGGGTAATGAACATTGGGAGGCAATAAAGTGGATTCACAGGTATTTGAGAGGTACTACTACTCATGCATTATGTTTTGGAGTTTCATACACTATTTTACAGGGATATGTTGATTCATATATGGAAGGTGATAAAGATAGCAGGAGGAGCACCACAGGGTATGATTTTATAGTAGGTGGAACAACAATAAATTGGATTTCGACACTAAAAAGGGTTGTTTCACTTTCAACAATAGAAGCAGAGTATGTTGTTGCTACAGAAGCTAGTAAAGAGATGATTTGTTTACAAAGGTTTATGGAGGAATTGGGAAAGAAGAAGGAGAATAGAAGGTTGTACTATGACAACACGAGTTCCATTCATATTACAAATAACTTATCCTTCCATTCTAAGACTAAACATATACAACTTAGGTACCATTTCGTAAGGTCATCTTTGGAAGATGGAAAACTGAAGTTGGAAAAGATACATACTAGCCAGAATCCTGCAGACATTTTAACAAAGGTAGTAACCAAAGAGAAGTTGATTTCCTGCTCAATTTCAATTGGCCTTCATGCATGAAGGAGGAGATGAGAAATTTTCTAGGTCCAAGGTGGAGTATAGTCCAACAGGTACAATCGTAGTGGAGTTGTTTTGATCGGTCTCCAAGCGGGAGATTGTTGGTTGTGGAGCATGATTATCTTCATGATTCAGAGGAATTTGATTTCAGCCGTGTTTATACCCCATGAAGACTGTACACCCCTCCATGTGGGGGGGTTGTATGGGGATATTTCCCCCCCTGCAAGGTCCATAGGGCTCATCCCCCTGGCTGGGGTATGGGGGAAGCATCCCCCGAAGGGAAAATTGCCTTGTAACTGTATATTGTAATTTCATAGTCAATCTTGATTGTTCATCATTAAGTTACATATATGACAGTAGAGATTATGTTAGGGTTTTTTTTTCCCTAGAAGGAAACCCTCTTTTGTATGAGGTCATTTGTATTCTAGTTGGGTATTGTATTGGATGTATTCTGAGAGAGGAGACTGTGAGAGAAAGAAGAGGAAGTTACATTGGGTGTGCTATAGGTTGTATCCCTTCATTTTGTTGGATAATAAAAAGGAACGACCTAGAAATTTCTTTGGTGCACGTAGCCAACACTGGGTGAACCACGTATATCTGTGTCTCTATTGTATTTTGTATCTTCTATGTTTTGTTTCCACATTTGTTTTATTTTATTGCTCCGTGATCCTATTTTACTAACACTCAATGACCGCCACTCTGGAGCATGTGGTGGCCATTTGTCTGGGTTAGCCACAACCCAGAATATCTTACGCATAGGATATTTTTGGCCCACAATTTTTAAATATTGTATAAATGCAGTACAAAAATGCCACCCATGTCAAATGTTTTCTAAAAAAATGCACGCTCTCCCCACTCCTTTACATCTAGTTGTCGCAGTTGGCCTGTTCGCTAAATGGGACATCAATTTCACTAAGTGTAAACCCCCTTTTTTCGTCGATCATAATTGCATTATTGTGGTCGTTGATTATTTCACAAAGTGGGTAGAAGCCATGCCTACCTTTTCTAATGACGCAAAGACTGTCTCATTGTTCGTATTCAATTATATCATCGCATGTTTTGGTGTGGCTAAATCTATTGTGACCGATCATGGATCACATTTCTACAATATCATGATGAAGAAATTATCTACTACGTTTCATTTTAACAAAGATCACTCATCTCCCTATTATCATCAAGAAAAAGGCCAAGTCGAGTCCATCAACAAGGTACTCGAAAAAAAGCTTCAAAGGATGATAGGAAAACATAAAAACAATTGGAATTTAATGTTATTCTTGGCCCTATGGGAATACCAAACCTCTACCAAAACTGCCACTAGTTTCACACCCTTCCAACTCATTTATGGCTTGGAGGCAATTTTGCCCATTGAATGCGAGCTCGCTTCCCTCAAGCTAGCTATCGAACTCTTTCCTGACACTTCCACCAAGGAAGAACAAATTCTATATTTATCCCACCTTGATGATTAATGTCGAGAATTCATCATGGCCAATTATTATCACCAAAATCACACTAAAACCCAATACAATAAAAAAATACGCCCTCAAACCTTCTCGGAAGGCGATTTAATTTTGGTCTACGACCAAGACCGTGAAAAGTTAAGAGCAGGTAGGTTCAAACCCTTATGGCATGGCCCCTATATAATTAAATGAGTTCTTAAAAGAGGAGCCTATGAGCTGGTAGATTATAGGGGTTATCCATTATCAGAGCCCCGCAATGGGCTCTACTTGAAAAAGTACTATGCATAAGCCTTGCGCTATCTAGTGCTTTTGTACCACATGTATTACAGTGTGCTATTGTTGATTTTTTCCCCCTTTGTGTGATATTCTTTGTCAATCTACTTATCCTGCTTAATGCTTGAGTTGCAGATGTCGTTGTTTCCCTCACCCTATTTTGGATATGTGGATGGAGCTAGTCGCATGTTTCCTAGGTAATTATTTCACCCACCAACGATGTAGTAAGTTCTGGAGGCATATATCTCATCCCTACAACAAACAATGTTGTTGAATACAGTTTCATTATTGAACTTCTCACCGAAGCATCCACTTTGGGAATACGCCACTTGATCGTGCGTCTAGATTCTGAACTTGTCCTTTCACAACTCAACTTGAATTACTCTATTCGACACCCTATCCTTTTTTGGAAATATTTGAGGGTAAGACTTGATGCAGTAGCATCTACATCAACATTAAAAGGAGGAAAGGATGGAGTAAAGCACATCATCCAGCACATGCATGAAGATGATTTGGACTATACAAAGGAGAGCACACCTTTTTGAATTTGAAACTTTATGAAAAGAAATATAATTAATAAATTGGAGGCTAAGGCCATCCCTAAAGATCATCTTGGATCTATATCACTTTAATGTAAAGGTTGTATTGTACATAGGCTACGCATCAGTCCTTATCTTATTTGTAAATGTTATTAACTTTTTAGACCTTAGTAGGTGGATTCATAAATCCTGATAGGATAGAATTAGGTTGTTGTGGGGGGGGGAGCTCGATGAATCACCCCTGTGTATTTTTTTGTATCTTATGCCCAAAATAAGGTTGTTGCTACTTATTTGTGATAGTTTTCATTCTGAGAGAGAGATAGAGAGTTGTTGTTGTTGAGAGCCAGAGAGCATTGTATAAGTTGTTGAAGAAGCAGCGGGGGAATGCTTGTATCTATGTATATTATCACTTGAATGAATAAAATAGAGAATAATCAATCCCAATGTTTGGTGTCATTGTTACTATATTTATCTGAATGAATGGTAGGTTTTTCGTTCATTTAAATTCTTTGTTTATACTCGTTCTTGTTCTTATGAATGCATTTTGTGATTAGATACATGAATCTTTAGAGTTAGAATAAATTTCAATTGTTTCTCTTCTGAGAGCTTGTGCAAGGAGTGCATATTCTCTGCAAGGACTGCATTGACAGAGCTAAGTTTAAATCAGAGAATCTTAGGACAGATAACGTTGAATATTTGATAGTAGTAGTGAAAAGGAAGAACAGAGCCATGCAAGGAATGCATACACTGATTTATTCTCAGACTCATTGTCCCAGAGGAGAATAGTCGAGTGGAAGAGTTCCAAGGATGCAAGGAGCATGCCCAAGGCTTTAAAGCCTTAGAGGAACAAGCTTAGGAGAGATAGTTATCTAAGCATTGAGGAGTCTGAATGTCTAAGAGATAGAAGGGAGTGCATAGATGGGTGGAAGAGGTCTCATATACCTCTAGAACCTAAGCTCAGGAGAGATAACAACCATCAGTAGCAAGGAAGGAAACTTAGAAATTTTTTAAGTTCCAATGTTTTATAGTGCAGGAGGAGTGCACCAAAAGGGTAGGCAAAGGTCTCATATACCTCGGAAGGTTAACAGCAGGAGGGCTAGCGACAGTAATCCCTTGAAGGGAAGAGTTGAAGAACCGAGGGTGGAGATCTAGCTAGAGATCACCAGAGTGTTGACAACCATCAGATCTGGGATAGCTGTGTGAAGGATACCTCAAGGATCCTTTGGCACTTAGTGTATTCATAGTTTCAATGGATGTACAAGGAGAGGGATCACCAAAGTCCCGAAGGAGAAAATCAATCATGACCATTCATTCCACAGTGGACAAGTGCCAACAAGTTTAGAGTTCCAGGAGACTAGAACTCTGAGAGATTTGCAAGGAGCAAAGGACCATTCTGCCAAAGTCCCGAAGGGATGAATAAATCTGGATCATTAGATCCAAGGAGGACACGTGAAGCAAGATCCACACTTCGGAGGAGAGGCACTCCGGGGGAAAGTTCACTTAGTGAAACACAAGGTCCCGAAGGTGAGTTCCATCGTGACCACCGATCTTGGAGCGGACACGCGACAAAGTTCCATGTATTCAGAGGAAGAGTATTTCGTAGAAAATATTGTGAAAGGGTGTAAGAACTTCCAATCTTAAAGGCTAGAGTTCACCATAGTAATTGATCGTGGAAGAGACACGGATCAAAAGGTCATGTATTTGGAGGCAGAGCACTCCAGGAGAAAGAGAAAGAGGGAGAGTTTAACAGAGATCATTCGAAGCCTAGAGGCAGGGACTCATCCTGACCATCGGATTAGAGAGGGACATGTGGAGTAATCCTGTGAATTCGACTACATAGAACTCTAGGGAATCAGAGTAGTGTCTGGCATTTAGGAGTCCCGAAGCCTAAAGACTTAGTGCTTCTTGAGTTAAGCATGGGTCATAGCCTGGGGTCATATGAAGAGAGGGGCCTAGTGAAGGGAGATAGTGCCTGTATTTCAAAATGTTTTTAAAGGAAAGAGTGCTAGGAAAGTTCCCGTGGGTTTCAAATAACCTTCACAGAGAGAAAAAAGGGTCATTTATTAACTGGTTTTGAGGCTCAACAGAAGCCCTAAGAGTCAATTCTACTCCATATTAGATCGATCCTAGACTGGGAGGTTGCGCAGACCCTAGGAGAGAGAGGGTTTTTTCATCAAGTGGTAACAAAGCCATAATTTAAGATCTGTGTGAAGAAATCTTAGTGTCATGCCACCAAGAATACGCAGGGACAAACCTGTAGCGAATCTAGCAATGGAGGAGGAAATGAGGAGACTTTTTGCAAGGCTAGATGCAATGGAAACTTCACAAAGGAGAGAACCAGATGTAGGTGACATCAGTGAGGCCGAAAGTGAAGAAGTAGAAGATGAAGGAGTTGCAGGAGAAGATGCTACAAAATAATGCTTGCTAAGAGCTATTGTAAAAATGGGAGCCAGAGAAAAAATGGAAAATCCCTCATGATGAGGAAAATTCTCTTGAAGTCAGAGAAGGAGGTGGAAGAACTAGTACATAGAAACAATATGTTTAGAACTACTTGCAAGACCAAGGATACAGTTTTCAACGTGATAACTGATAGTGGGAGTACTGATAATCTAGTATCCACATATATAGTGGAAAAACTATATCTGGAAACAACCGCACATCCAAATCCATATAAGGTATCATGGTTGCAAAAAGGACACCAGGTAATGGTAAGTAAACAATGACAAGTTAAATTTAAAATAGGAGGATACAAATATGATATTTTATGTGATATAATACCCATGGATGTCTGTCATGTTTTGTTGGGAAGACCATGGCAGTTTGACAGAAATGTCATACATGATGGGAGAAAAAACATTTACACCCTAGAGAAGAATGGTAGGACACACATGTTGTTTCCAAAAGAGGATAAGAAGGGAAAGGAAGAATCCAACCCAAGCATACTTCTCATGAGTGACAAGGAGCTCTTGAATGAATTCAAGAAGGAACATGACATGCAGTTTGTTGTAGTGAGAAATCCTAGAGTCATCCTTACAAGCACTACTGTGGATGATCTGCCTGAAGAAATTCAAGAACTACTGGAAATTTTTGTTGATATAGTGGTGGATGAGTTACCTTTCTCATTGCCACCCATTAGGAGCATCAGTCATCACATTGATCTTATTCTAGGAGCAAGTATTCCAAACAGAGAAGCATACAGAATGACACCTCAAGAGAATGAAGAGGTCAAGAATCAAGTCCAAGATATGTTAGAAATGGGTTTAGTCAGGGAGATCTTAAGCCCATATGCAGTACCAACTGTATTGAGTCCTAAGAAGGATGGAGGATGGAGACTGTGTACAGACTCCAGATCCATCAACAAGATCACTATCGTGTACAATTTCCTTTACCCAAGATGGATGATGTGATGGATTGCTTAAGTGGAGAAAGTTATTTTTCAAAGATAGATCTGAAAAGTGGTTATCACCATATAAGGATGATATAAGGAGATGAATGGAAAACAAAATTCAAAACAAATAAAGGGTTTTATGAGTGGATTGTTATGCCATTTGGCTTAACAAACACCCCAAGCACATTCATGAGTTTGATCAATGAAGTACTTAAAGACTTCATAGGTAAATTTGTCATTGTATATCTGGATGATATACTAGTCTCCAGTAAAGCTGAAGAAGATCACTTGAGACACTTGACATTAGTGATGATGAGGTTGCAGCAAGAAAAGTTGCTGATAAATTTAAAGAAGTCGTCTGTTATGAAGACAAAACTCTTATATTTGGGTTTTGTGATATCTTCCAATAAGCTGAAGATGGATCCAGAAAAGGTGGAAGCTAGCATAGATTGGCCATCACCAATAAGTATATTTGAGGTAAGGAGTTTCCATGGATTAGCAAGTTTATATAGAAAATTCATTAGAAATTCTAGTGGTATATGTGCACCAATATTAGACACTATGAAGAAGAGACACAAATATTTTAAGTGGATATAAGAGGCTGAGAAAATCTTCAGGATATTGAAGGATAATATCACATAACAACCAATTCTGGTTCTGCCATATTTTGGGAAGACCTTGCAGGTAAAGTGTGATGCTAGTGCATTAGAAATTGGAGCAGTCTTAAGTCAAGATAATAGACCTGTTGCATATTTCAATGAGAAGTTGAATAATGATACCAAGAAGTACTCCACATATGAAAAACAATTCTATGCAGTGATTCAATCCTTAAAGAAGTGGAGGCATTATCTTATTCCCAATGAATTGGTGTTGTACACTGATAATCAAGCTCTACAGTTCAGCACCAAGCAGAAGAAGTTGAATCAGAGGCATGCAAAGTGGGTGGAATTTATGAAAATTTTCACCTTTGTTATCAACCATATTTCCGAGAGTGCAAATAAGGTTGCAAATGCTTTGAGTAGGAGATGCTTGATTATGCAGGAATTCAAAGTGGAAACCTTAGGGTTTGAACACCTTAAGGAAATGTATGGTGAAGATGCAGATTTTAAAGAAGATTATGAAGCATGTGAAAATCCTTTGCTAAGGGACAAGAGTCCATGGATGGAATATTTGATATAGGATGGACTGTTGTTCAAAGGGAGAAAATTATGCATACCAAAATGCTCAATGAGAAACAATTTATTGAAAGAGAAGAATAGTCAAGGTCTAGCAGGACATTTTGGCCATGATAAAACATTCACGCAGTTGAGTGGCTCATACTATTGGCCAGGTATGAGATCTGAAGTGAAGAAATTTTTGATCAAATGTAGAATTTTATAGTATTCAAAAGGAAGACAACTGAACACTGGTCTTTATCAACCTAAGCCTATTCCATATAGGCCTTGGCATGCTATCAACATGGATTTTGTGTTGGGATTACCAAGAACCCAGAGGGGAAGTGATTCCATATTTTTGGTAGTTGTCAAGTTTTCCAAGATGGCACACTTTATACCATGCCAGAAGACAAATGATTCTACACACATAGCAAGTCTATTTTTTAAAGAAATTGTGAGGCTACATCGCTTTCCCAAGGGCATTGTCTCAGATAGAGACATAAAGTTTGTAGGACACTTTTGGAGAACATTGTGGAAGAAATTGGTGACATATTTGTCCTTTAGTTCAGCATACCATCCTCAGACAGATGGGAAAATTGAGGTGGTAAACATAAGTCTGGGTAATTTGATGAGGAGCTTAGTCACTAAGCATAATAGTTATTGGGATCATATTATGCCACAAGCAGAGTTTTCATACAATGATTCACCAAATAGGAGCACAGGAAGAAGTTCATTCCAGATAGTGTATGGAATGCAGCCAAGAGGAATATCAAAACTAAGAGATTTGGGACAGAATGAATTCAGAAGTGCAAGAGTTG
The DNA here is from genome assembly GCA_000966675.3 of Picea glauca. Classification (NCBI taxonomy): domain Eukaryota; kingdom Viridiplantae; phylum Streptophyta; class Pinopsida; order Pinales; family Pinaceae; genus Picea; species Picea glauca. Next base: position 862,985 of record JZKD02S1176861.1, on the reverse strand, counting down.
AAGATTTTTCTACAGAGATGCAGAAACTTCATGGTGAGACCAAGGAGAAATTTCAAGACAACAAAAAGAAGTAAAAAGACATAGTTGATCAACATAGGAGAGAGCTTCAATTTGAAGTGGGAGATCATTTTTTGGCTCATCTGAGAAAGGAGAGGTTCCCAAGGGGAACATATAAGAAATTGAAAATGAAAAAGATAGGACCATGCAAGATCCTTAGGAAATTTGTAGCAAATGCTTATGAAATAGAGCTGTCGGACAATGTGGGAATCTCAACCATGTTTAATGTTGCAGACCTATATCCTTACAGGGAAGATGAAACAGGAGGATCAGATGGGAAAAACAAATGTCTGTATCAGAGAATCTACAGATGGAGAATATTATAGATCAGAGTATTGACAAGAGGACTAGAAGAAAGACTTATTTTGAATATTTGGTTAAGTGGAAAGGCCATCCAGAAGAGGATTCCAGTTGGGTAAGTGAAGAATACATTTTGAGGCAAGGAAAAATAGTGCAGGAGCTCATGGACAGGAGTCCATGAATTTTTGGCCAGAGGAATATGATGCAGGAGCATCTACATTAGCATTAAAAGGAGGACAGGTTGGAGTAAAGCACATCATCCAGCGCATGCATGAAGCTGATTTGGACTATACAAAGGAGACCACACCTTTTTGAATTTGAAACTTTAAGAAAATAAATGTAATTAATGAATTGGAGGCTAAGGCAATCCCTATAGATCCTCTCATATCGGTATCACTTTAATGTAAAGGTTTTATTGTACAGAGGTTGCGCATCAATCCTTATCTTATTTGTAAATGGTATTAACTTCTTAGTCCTTAGTAGGTGAATTCATAAATCCTGATAGGATAGCATTAGGTTGTTGGGGGGGAAAAGCTTGATGAATCACCCCTTCTATATTTTTTTTTTTATCTTATACCCAAAAGAAGGTTGTTGCTACGTATTTGTGATAGTTTTCATTCTGAGAGAGAGAGAGAGAGAGAGAGATATTGTTGTTGAGAGCCAGAGATTATTGTATAATTTTTTTAAGAAGCAATGGAGGACTTCCTATATCTATGTATATTATCACTTGAATGAATAGAATAGAGAATCTTTAATCCCAATGTTTGGTGTCACTATTACTGTGTTTATCTGAATGAATGGTAGGTTTTATGTTGTTTTAAATTCTCTGTTTACACTCGTTCTTGTGCTTATGAATGCATTTGGTGATTAGATACATGAATCTGTAGAGTTAGAATAAGTTTCAATTGTTTCTCTTCTGAGAGCTCGTGCAAGGAGTGCATATTGTCCGCAAGGGGTGCATTGACAAATCTAAGTTTAACTCAGAGAATCTCAGGATAGATAATGTTGAATCTTTGATAGAAGTAGTGCAGAGGAAGCACAGAGCCACGCAAGTAGTGCAGAGACTGAGTTCTTCTCAGAATCGTTGTCCCAGAGGAGAATAGTCGAGTGGAAGAGTTCCAACACCGCAAGGAGCACACCCAAGGCTTTAAAACCTTAGAGGAACAAGATCAAGAGAGATAGCTATATGAGCATTGAGGAGAAAAGACTTAGAAAGTTTTCTAAGTCTGAACGTCTAAGATTTAGAAGGGAGTGCACTCAGGGGACATCGCGGGACATCACCAGAGTACTGAGAATGGGACAAGAAAAAGGTTGAAGTGTCTCAGATCAAATAATGGAGGTGAATATTCTAGCAAGGTGTTTGATGATTATTGTTCATACTATGGAATTCGTAGAGAGAAGACAGTTCCAGGAACACCACAATAAAATGGTGTGTTAGAAAGGATGAATAGGAAAATCATGGAGCGTGCAAGGAGTATGAGATTGCACACTGGGTTGCCCTTATAGTTATGAGAAGATGTTGTGGATATTGTTGTTTATTTAATAAACAGAGGACCTTCAATCTCTTTGGATGGTGGAATTATAGAGGAGGTACGGACAGGTAAAAAGGTAAACTATTTTTTTTTAATACTTTCGATTGTTAAGCATTTGTACATATTGATAAAGAAAGTAGAACAAAGCTTGAGGTAAAATCCAAGAAGTGTACCTTTACTAGATACGATGTTAATGATTTTGTTTATCGCTTATGGGATTATAAAAATCACAAAATAATTAGGAGTAGAGATGCCATATTCAATGAGAAGGTCATGTATAAAGATCAGTTGCAAGGAAGGAAATAGGAAGAAGAAAAACCAAAATACATGTTGCTTGATGAGATCACTGAAAAATAAATTCCAAAGGTACCAGAAAATCAAAATGTACAACAACAGGAGAAACATGTACCTCAAACTCCTGCAAGTGTTGTTATAATATCTACTAGGTTAAGTAGACCTCTTGAACGATACTCTCCTTCATTTTATTATTTATTATTGATTGATTGTGGTGAACCAGAAAGTTATGAAGAGGCAATGCAGGTAGACACTAAAAGAAAGTGGGAGCAAGGCATGAAAGAGGAAATGGATTCCTTGGTAAATAACCAGACTTGGGACTTGGTTCAGTTGCCTACAAGAAAAAGTGCATTGCATAATAAATGGGTTTATAGGTTGAAGGAAGAAGATGGAGGAAAAAAGTGGTACAAGGCTAGACTTGTTGTAAAGGGGTTTGAACAAAAGAAAGGTATATGTTTTGTTGAAATATTTTATCCTTTTGTTAAAATGTCTTCAACTATGACTATTTTAAGTCTTGTGGCAGTAGAAGATTTTCATCTTGAGTAGTTAGATGTAAAAACAACTTTTCTTCATGGGGATTTGGATGAAGATATTTATATGCAACAACCATAGAGGTATGAGGTCAAAGGGAAGGAAAAATTGGTATGCAGGTTGAAGAAGAGCTTGTATGGCCTAAATCAAGCTCGAAGGAAGTGGTATTTGAAGTATGGCGGGTTTATGATAGAACAAGGTTATAGTAGATGTCATTCTGATCACTGTGTTTATTTTAAAAGGCTAGAAAATGGAAGCTATATTATCTTGCTATTGTATGTAGATGACATGCTTGT
>JZKD02S1176861.1:846488-859925 GCA_000966675.3 Picea glauca | reverse complement strand
GCTAGAAAATGGAAGCTATATTATCTTGCTATTGTATGTAGATGACATGCTTGTTGCAGGGTCTAATATGCAGGATATAAATGTGCTCAAGAAGAAATTATCTAATTCATTTGCGTTGAAGGATTTGGGTGCTGCAAAGAAAATCCTTGGTACGAGAATAACAAGAGACAGGAAAAATCACAAATTGCCATTGTCTCAGGGTGAGTACATAGAGAATGTATTGGAGAGGTTTAGAATGCAGAATGAAAAACTAGTTAGTACACCTTTGGACAACCATTTCAAAATAACCAAGGAAATGTGTCCCAAGACACAGGAGAAGATAGAATACATGTCCAGTGTCCCTTATTCATCAGAAATTGGCATCTTGATGTATGCTTCGATGGTTTGCACAAGACCAAATATTGCACATGCAGTGGGAATTGTGAGCAGGTATATGAACAATCTGGGTAAAGAACATTGGGAGGCAGTAAAGTGGGTTCACAGGTATTTGAGAGGTACTACTACTCATGCATTATGTTTTGGAGTTTCATACATTGTTTTACAGGGATATGTTGATTCATATGTGGAAGGTGATAAACATAGAAGGGGAGCACCACAGGGTATGATATTATTGTAGGTGGAACAACAATAAATTGGATTTCAACACTGAAAAAGGTTGTTTCACTTTCAACAATAGAAGCAGAGTATGTTGTTGCAACAGAGGCTAGTAAAGAGATGATTGTTATACAAAGGTTTATGGAGGAATTGGGAAAGAAGAAGGAGAATAGAAGGTTGTATTGTGACAACACGAGTTCCATTCATATTGCAAAGAACTTAGCCTTCCATTCTAAGACTAAACATATACAACTCATGTACCATTTCATAAGGTCATCTTTGGAAGATGGACAACTGAAGTTGGAAAAGATACATACTAGCCAGAATCCTACAGACATTTTAATAAAGGTAGTAACCAAAGAGAACTTGAGTTCCTTCTCAGTTTCAATTTTCCTTCATGTACGAAGGAGGAGATGAGAAATTTTCCAGGTCCAAGGTGGATTATAGCCCAACATGTGCAACAGTAGTGGAGTTTTTTGATCGGTCTCCAAGCGGGAGATTATTGATTGTGGAGCATGATTATCTTCATGATTCAGAGGACTTTGATTTCAGCCATGTTTATACCCCATGAAGATTGTACACCCGTCCATGTGGGGGGGTTGTATGGGGAGCTTGACCCCCTGAAGGGTCCAGAGGGCTCATCCCCCCGGCTGGGGTATGGGGGAAGCGTCCCCCGAAGAAAAAAATGCCTTGTCGATGTATATTGTAATTTCATAGTCAATCTTGACCGTTCATCATTAAGTTACATATATGACAGTAGAGATTATGTTAGGGTTTTTTTTTTCCCTAGAAGGAAACCCTCTTTTGTATGAGGTCATTTGTATTCTAGTTGGGTATTGTATTGGATGTATTCTGAGAGAGGAGACTGTGAGAGAAAGAAGAGGAAGTTACAACAGGTGTGCTATAGGTTGTATCCATTCATTTTGTTGGATAATAAAAAGGAAGGACCTAGAAATTTCTTTGGTGGACGTAGCCCACACTGGGTGAACCACGTATATCTGTGTCTCTATTGTATTGTGTATATTTTGTGTTTTGTTTCCACATTTGTTTTATTTTATTGTTCCGCGATCCTGTTTTTCTAACACTCAATGACCGCCACTCTGGAGCATGTGGTGGCCATTTGTCTCGGTTAGCCACAACCCAGAATATCTTACGTGTAGGATATTTTTGGCCCACAATTTTTAAATATTGTATAAATGCGGTACAAAAATGACACCCATGTCAAATTTATTCTAAAAAAATGCATGCTCAGCCCACTCCTTTACATCTAGTTGTCGCAGTTGGCCCATTTGCTAAATGGGGCATCAATTTCACTAAGTGTAAACCCCCTTTTGTCGTCGATCATAATTGCATTATTGTGGTCGTTGATTATTTCACAAAGTGGGCAGAAGCCATGCCTACCTTTTCTAATGATGCAAAGATTGTCGCATTGTTCATATTCAATTATATCATCGCATGTTTTGGTGTGCCTGAATCTATTGTGATTGATCATGGATCACATTTTTGCAATAGCATGATGAAAAAATTATCTATTGTGTTTCATTTTAACCAAGAACACTCATATCCCTATTATCATCAAGAAAAAGGCCAAGTCAATTCCATCAACAAGGTACTTGAAACAATGCTTCAAAGGATGATAGGAAAACATAAAAACAATTTCCATTTAATTTTATTCTTGGCCGTATGGGAATACCAAACCTCTGCCAAAACTGCCACCGGTTTCACACCCTTCCAACTCGTTTATGGCTTGGAGGAAATTTTACCCATCGAATGCGAGCTCCCTTCCCTCAAGCTAGCTATCGAACTCTTGCCTAACACTTCCGCTGAGGAAGAAAAAATTCTATATTTATCCCACCTTGATGATCAATGTTGAGAATTCATCATGGCCAATGATTATCACCAAATGCGCATTAAAACCAAATAGAATCAGAAAATACACCCTCAAACCTTCTCGGAAGGCGATTTAATTTTGGTCTACGACCAAGACTGTGAGAAATTAGGAGCGGGTAGGTTCAAACCCTTATGGCATGGACCCTATATAATTAAATGAGTTCTTAAAAGAGGAGCCTATGAGCTAGTAGATTATCAAGGTAATCCATTATCGGAGCCCCGTAATGGGCTCTACTTGAAAAAGTACTATGCATAAGCCTTGCGCTATCTAGTGCTTTTGTACCATATGTATTACAGTGTGCTATGGTTGATTTTTCTCCCCTTTGTGTGATATTCTTTGTCAATCTGCTTATCCTACTTAATTCTTGAGTTTCAGATGTCATTGTTTCCCTCACCCTATTTTGGATATGTGGATGGAGCTAGTCACACCTCTTCGAATATCGCATATGTTTCCTAGGTAATCATTTCACCCACCAACGATGTAGTAAGTTCTGGAAGCATATATCTCATCCCTACAAAAAACAATGGTGTTGAATACAGTGTCATTATTGAACTTCTCACCATAGCATCCACTTTGGGAATACGCCACTTGATCATGCGTCTAGATTCTGAACTTGTCGTTTCACAACTCAAATTGAATTATTCTATTCGACACCCTCTCCTTTTTCAGAAATATTTGAGGGTAAGACTTGATGTAGGAGCATCTACATCAGCATTAAAAGGAGGAAAGTTTGGAGTAAAGCACATCATCCAGTGCATGCATGAAGCTGATTTGGACTATACAAAGGAGAGTGCACCTTTTTGAATTTGAAACTATATGAAAATAAATGTAATTAATCAATTGGAGGCTAAGGCCATCCCTAAAGATCCTCTTGGATTAATATCACTTTAAGGTAAAGGTTGTATTGTACATAGGTTATGCATTAGTCCTTATCTTATTTGTAAATGTTATTAACTTCTTAGAACTTAGTAGGTGGATTCATAAATCCTGATAGGATAGCATTAGGTTGTTGGGGGGGGGAAGCTCGATGAATCACCCCTTGTGTATTTTTTTGTATGTTATGCCAAAAATAAGGTCGTTGCTACTTATTTGTGATAGTTTTCATTTTGAGAGAGAGATAGAGAGTTGTTGTTGAGAGCCAAAGAGCATTGTATAAGTTGTTGAAGAAGCAGTGGAGGACTACTTGTATCTATGTATATCATCACTTGAATGAATAGAACAGAGAATCATCAATCCCAATGTTTGGTGTCATTGTTACTATATTTATCTGAATGAATGGTAGGTTTTCCATTCATTTAAATTCTTTGTTTATACTCGTGCTTGTGCTTATGAATTCATTTTGTGATTAGATACATGAATATTTAGAGTTAGAATAAGTTTCAATTGTTTCTCTTCTGAGAGCTCGTGCAAGGAGTGCATATTGTCTGCAAGGAATGCATTGACAGAGCTAAGTTTAAATCAGAGAAGCTCAGTAGAGATAACGTTGAATATTTGATAGCAATAGTGCAGAGGAAGAACAGAGCCATGCAAGGAGTGCGTAGACTTATTTATTCTCAGACTCATTGTCCCAGTGGAGAATAGTCGAGTGGAAGAGTTCCATGGACACAAGGAGCATGCCCAAGGCTTTAAAACCTTAGAGGAACAAGCTCAGGAGAGATAGTTATTTGAGCATTGATGAGTCCAAACATCTAAGAGTTAGAAGGGAGTGAATTGATGGGTGGAAGAGGTCTCATATACCTCTAGAACCTAAGCTCGGGAGAGATAACAACCATCAGTAGCAAGGAAAGAAACTTAGAAAGTTTTTAAGTTCCAATGTTTTATAGTGCGGGAGGAGTGCTCCAAAAGGGCAGGAAAAGGTCTCATATACCTTGGAAAGTTAAGAGCAGGAGGGTTAGCGACAGTAATCTCTTGAAGGGAAGAGTTGAAGAACTGAGGGTGGAGATCTATCAAGAGATCGCCAGAGTGCTAACAACCATCAGATCTGGGATAGTTGTGTGAAGGATACCTTTAGGATCCTTTGGCACTTAGTGTATTCAGAGTTTCAATGGGTGTACAAGGAGAGGGATCACCGAAGTACTGAAGGAGAAAAGAAATCATGACCATCCATTCCACAGTGGACAAGTGCCAACAGGTTTAGAGTTCCTGGAGACTAGAGATCCAAGAGATTTGCGAGGAGCAAAGGACCGTTCTGCCAAAGTTTCGAAGGGAAAAATAAATCTAGAACATTGGATCCAAGGAGGACATGTGGCGCAAGATCCACACTTCAGAGGAGAGGCACTCTGGGGGAAAGTTTGCGTAGTGAAACACAAGGTCCCGAAGGTGAGTTCCATCGTGACCGCCAATCTTGGATCGGACACGCGTCAAATATCCATGCAATCGGAGGAAGAGTATTTCGGAGAAAATCTTGTGAAAAGGTGTAATAACTTCCAATATTGAAGGCCGAAGTTTACCACAATCATTGATCATGGAAGAGACACGCATCGAAAAGCTGCATATTTGGAGGTAGAGCACTCTGGGAGAAAAAGAAAGAGGGAGAGTTTAACGGAGATCGTTCAAATCCTGGAGGCGGGGACTGATCCTGACCATCGGGATATAGAGGGACATGTGGAGTAATCCCGTGAATTTGAACACATAGAACTCGGGGGGATCGGAGTAGTGTTTGGAATTTAGGAGTCTCGAAGCCCAAAGACTTAGTGCTTCTTGATTTAAGCATGGGTCACAGCCTGGGGTCATATGAAGAGAGGGGCCTAGTGAAGGGAGCTAGCACCTGTATTTAAAAAAAAAATTAAGGGAAAAAGTGCCAAGAAAGTGCCCACGGGTTTCGAATAACCTGCACAGAAAGAAAAAAGGGTCATTTATTAACAGGTTTTGAGGCTCAGCAGAATCCCTAAGAGTCAATTCTACTCCATATTAGATCAATCCTAAACTGGGAGGTCGCGCATACACTAGGAGAGGGAGGGGTTTTGCGTCAAGTGGTATCAGAGCCATAATTTAAGCTCTGTGTTAAGAAATCTTAGCGTCATGCTGCCAAAAATACGCAGGGACAAACCTGTAGTGAATCCAACAATGGACAAGGAAATGAGGAGACTTCGTGCAAGGCTATATGCAATGGAAACTGCACAAAGGAGAGAACCAGATACAGGTGACATCAGTAAGGCTGAAAGTGAAGAAGTAGAAGATGAAGGAGTTGCAGGAGAAGATGCTACAAAAGAATGCTTGCTAAGAGCTGTTGTAAAAATGGGAGCCAAAGAAAAAATGGAAAATCCCTCATGATGAGGAAAATTCTCCTGAAGCCAGAGAAGGAGGTGGAAGAACCAGTACAGAGAAACAATATTTTTATAACTTCTTGCAAGACCAAGGACATTGTTTGCAAGGTGATAATTGATAGTGGGAGTACTAATAATCTAGTATCCATATATATAGTAGAAAAACTATATCTGGAAACAACCGCACATCCAAATCCATATAAGGTATCATGGTTGCAAAAAGGACACTAGGTAATGGTAAGTAAACAATGACAAGTTGAATTTAAAATAGGAGGATACAAAGATGATATTTTATGTGATATCATACCCATGGATGTCTGTCATGTTTTGTTGGGAAGACCATGGCAGTTTGACAGAAATGTCATACATGATGGGAGAAAAAACACTTACACCCTAGAGAAGAATGGTAGGACACACATGTTGTTTCCAAAAGAGGATAAGAAGGGGAAGGAAGAATCCAACCCAAGCATACTTCTCATGAGTGGCAAGGATCTCTTGAATGAAGTCAATAAGGAACATGACATGCAGTTTGTTGTAGTGAGAAATCCTAGAGTCATCCTTACAAGCACTACTGTGGATGATCTGCCTGAAGAAATTCAAGAACTACTGGAAAATTTTGTTGCTATAGTGGTGGATGAGTTACCTTTCTCATTGCCACCCATTAGGAGCATCAGTCATCACATTGATCTTATTCCAGGAGCAAGTATTCCAAACAGAGAAGCATACAGATTGACACCTCAAGAGAATGAAGAGGTTAAGAATCAAGTCCAATATATGTTAGAAAAGGGTTTAGTCAGGGAGATCTTAAGCCCATATGCAGTACCAATTGTATTGAGTCCTAAGAAGGATGGAGGATGGAGACTGTGTACAGACTCCAGAGCCATCAACAAGATCACTATCGTGTGTAGATTGCCTTTACCCAAGATGGATTATTTGATGGATTGCTTGAGTGGAGAAAGTTGTTTTCCAAAGATAGATCTGAAAAGTGGTTATCACCAGATAAGGATGATATAAGGAGATGAATGGAAAACAACATTCAAAACAAATAAAGGGTTGTACGAGTGGCTTGTTATGCCATTTGTCTTAACAAATGCCCCAAGAACATTCATGAGGTTGATGAATGAAGTACTTAAAGACTTCATAGGTAAATTTGTCATTGTATATTTGGATCATATACTAGTCTTCTGTAAAGATGAAGAAGATCACTTGAGACACTTGACATTAGTGATGAGGAGGTTGCAGCAAGAGAAGTTGCTGATAAATTTAAAGAAGTCATCTTTTGTGAAGACAAAACTCTTATATTTGGGTTTTGTGATATCTTCCAATAAGATGAAGATGGATCCAGAAAAGGTGGAAGCTAGCATAGATTGGCCATCACCAATAAGTATATTTGAGGTAAGGAGTTTCCATGGATTAGCAAGTTTCTATAGAAAATTCATTAGAAATTCTAGTGGTATATGTGCACCAATATTAGACTCTATGAAGAAGAGACACAAATATTTTAAGTGGATATAAGAGGTTGAGAAAATCTTCAGGATATTGAAGGATAAGATCACATAACAACCAATTTTGGTTCTGCCATATTTTGGAAAGACCTTCCAGGTAAAGTGTGATGCTAGTGGATTAGAAATTGTTGCAGTCTTAAGTCAAGATAATAGACCTGTTGCATATTTCAGTGAGAAGTTGAATGATACCAAGAAGAAGTACTCCACATATGACAAACAGTTCTATGCAGTGATTCAAGCCTTAAAGAAGTGGAGGCATTATCTTATTCCCAATAAATTTGTGTTGTACAATGATAATCAAGCTCTACAGTTCAGCACCAAGCAGGAGAAGTTGAATCGGAGGCATGCAAAGTGGGTGGAATTTATGAAAAAATTCACTTTTGTTATCAAGCATATTTCCCAGAGTGCAAATAAGGTTGCAAATGCTTTGAGTAGGAGATGCTTGATTATGCAAGAATTCAAAGTGGAAACCTTAGGGTTTGAACACCTTAAGGAAATGTATGGTGAAGATGAAGATTTTAAAGAAGCTTATGAAGCATGTGAAAATCCTTTGCTAAGGGACAAGAGTCCATGGATGGAATATTTGATTTAGGATGGACTGTTGTTCAAAGGGAGCAAATTGTGCATACCAAAATGCTCAATGAGAAACAATTTATTGAAAGAAAAGAATAGTCAAGGTTTAGCAGAACATTTTGTCCATGATAAAACATTCGCACAGTTGAGTGGCTCATACTATTGGCTAGGTATGAGATCTGAAGTGAAGAAATTTTCGAACAAATGCAAATTTTGCTATTATGCAAAAGGAAGACAATTGAACACTAGTTTTTATCAGCCATTGCTTATTCTAGATAAGCCTTGGGATGTTATCAACGTGGATTTTGTGTTGGGATGACTAAGAATCCATAGGGGAAGTGATTCCATATTTTTGGTAGTTGTCATGTTTTCCAAGATGGCACACTTTATACCATGCGAGAAGACAAATGATTCTACACACATAGCAAGTCTATTTTTTAAATAAATTGCGAGGCTACATGGCTTGCCTAGGAGCATTGTCTGAGACAGACACATAAAGTTTGTAGGACACTTTTGGAGAACATTGTGGAAGAAATTGGTGACATATTTGTCCTTTAGTTCAGCATACCATCCTCAGATAGATGGGAAAACTGAGGTGGTAAACATAAGTCTGGGTAATTTGATGAGGAGCCTAGTCACTGAGCATAATAGTCAGTGGGATCAGATTATGCCACAAATAGAGTTTGCATACAACGATTCACCAAATAGGAGCACAGGAAGAAGTTCATTTTAGATAGTGTATGGAATGCATCCAAGAGGAATATCAGAACTAAGAAATTTGGGACAGAATGAATTCAGAAGTGCAAGAGCTGAAGATTTTTCTACAGAGATGCAGAAACTTCATGGTGAGACCAAGGAGAAATTTCAAGACAACAGAAAGAATTACAAAGACATAGTTGATCAGCATAGGAGAGAGCTTCAATTTGAAGTGGGAGATCATGTTTTGGCTTATCTGAGAAAGGAGAGGTTCCCAAGGGGAACATATAACAAATTGAAAATGAAAAAGATAGGACCATGCAAGATCCTTAGGAAATTTGCAGCAAATGCTTATGATATAGAGTTTCCAGACAATGTGGGAATCTCAACCATTTTTAATGTTGTAGACCTATATCCTTACAAGGAATATGAAACAGGAGGATCAGATGGGAAAAACAAATGCCTATTCAGAGAATCTACAAATGGAGAATATTATAGATTAGAGGATTGGCAAGAGGACTAGAAGAAAGACTTATTTTGAATATCCGGTTAAGTGGAAAGGCCATCCAGAAGAGGATGCCAGTTGGGTAAGTGAAGAATACATGTTGAAGCAAGGAAAAATAGTGCAGGAGCTCATGGACAGGAGTCCATGACTTTTTGGCCAGAGGAGTATGATGTAGGAGCATCTACATCAGCATTAAAAGGAGGACGGGATGGAGTAAAGCACATCATCCAGCGCATGCATGAAGATGATTTGGACTATACAAAGGAGAGTGCACCTTTTTGAATTTGAAACTTTATGAAAAGAAATGTAATTAATGAATTGGAGGCTAAGACCATCCCTAAAGATCCTCTCATATCGGTATCACTTTAATGTAAAGGTTTTATTGTACAGAGGTTGCGCATCAGTCCTTATCTTATTTGTAAATGATATTAACTTCTTAGTCCTTAGTAGGTGAATTCATAAATCCTGATAGGATAGCATTAGGTTGTTGGGGGGGGGAATCTTGATGAATCACCCCTTCTATATTTTTTTTGTATCTTATGCCCAAAATAAGGTTGCTGCTACGTATTTGTGATAGTTGTCATTCTGAGAGAGAGATATATATTGTTGTTGAGAGCCAAAGTGTATTGTATAATTTTTTGAAGAAGCAGTGGAGGATTTCCTATATCTATGTATATTATCAGTTGAATGAATAGAATAGAGAATCTTTAATCCCAATGTTTGGTGTCATTATTACTGTGTTTATCTGAATGAATGGTAGGTTTTATGTTAATTTAAATTCTCTGTTTACACTGGTGTTTGTGCTTATGAATTCATTTTGTGATTAGATACATGAATATGTAGAGTTAGAATAAGTTTCAATTGTTTCTCTTCTGAGAGCTCGTGCAAGGAGTGCATATTGTTTGCAAGGGGTGCGTTGACAAAGCTAAGTTTAAATCAGAGAATCTTAGGATAGATAATGTTGAATCTTTGATAGCAGTAGTGCAGAGGAAGCACAGAGCCATGCAAGCAGTGCGCAGACTAAGTTGTTCTCAGAATCGGTGTCCTAGAGGAGAATAGTCGAGTGGAAGAGTTCCAACACCGCAAGGAGCGCGCCCAAGGCTTTAAAACCTTAGAGGAATAAGCTCAGGAGAGATAGCTATCTGAGCATTGAGGAGAGAAGACTTAGAAAGTTTTCTAAGTCCAAACGTCTAAGAGTTAGAAGGGAGTGCACTCAGGGGAGGCAGAGGTATCATATACTTCTACAACCTAAGTTTATGAGAGATAGAAACCATCAGTAGCAAGGAAGGAAACTTAGAAAGATTCTAAGTTCCAACGTTTTATAGTGCAGGAGGAGTGCACCAAAAGGGAAGGAAGAGGTCTCATATACCTCAGAAAGTTAAGCTCGGGACATCGCCGGAGTGCTGAAAACCATAAGATATGGAATAGTTGTGTGAAGGATAGCCTCAAGGATCCTTTGGCACTTAGTGTATTTGAAGTTTCAACAGATGTACAAGGAGAGGGATTGTCGAAGTCTCGAAGGAGCGAAGCAATCGTGAATGTTTGTTCCATAGTGGACAAGAGTCAGTAGGTTTGGAGGTCTGGGAGACTAGAGCTCCAAGAGATTTGCAAGGAGCAAAGGACCATTCTGTTGAAGTCCTGAAGGACCAAATAAATCTGGATTGTCATATCCAAGGAGGACATGTGGTGCAAGATCCACACTTCGAAGGAAAGGCACTCCGGGGGAAAGTTCGTGTAGTGAAACACAAGCTCTCGAAGGTGAGTTCCATCATGACCTCCGATCTTGGAGTGAACACACGTCACAGATCCGTGCATTCAGATGAAGAGTATTTCAAATAAAATCTTGTGAAAGGGTGTAAGAACTTCCAAGAACGAAGGTCAGAGTTCAGCACATTCGTCGATCGTGGAAGAGACACATGTCAACAGGCCGCGTATTCGAAGGAAGATCAGTCTGGGATAAAGAGAAAGAGGGAGAGTTTAACGGAGATCGTTCGAAGCCCAGATGTGGGGACCCATCTTGACCATCAGGTTGGAGAGGGACACGTGGAGTAATCCCATGAATTCGGCTACAGAGAAATCCAGGGGATCGGAGTAGTGTCTGGCATTAAGGATTCCCAAATCCCTAAGCCTTAGCACTTCTTGAGTTAAGCCTGGGTCACAGCTCGAGGTCATGTGAAGAGAGGGGCCTAGCGAATGGAGCTAGCACCTATATTTCAAATTTTTTTAAGGTAAAAAGCACCAGGAAAGCCCCCGCGGGTTTCAAAGAACCTGCACAGAGAGAAAAAAGGGGCTTGTATTAACTGGTTTTGACGCTCATCAAAAGCCCTAAGAGTCAATTCGACTCCATATTAGATCAATCCTAGACCGTGAGGTTGCGCAGACCCTGGGAGAGGCAGGGGGTTTGCATCAAGACTCTTAGAACGATTATTTCATTTTATCTCCTATGAACATATACCAAGAAATTCAATTCTTTAGTCGACTCCCTAGAAAATTTCGTATTGAATTGGACTCTACTTCATTAAAAAATGTCACATTCAACATTCACTATATAAATCATTATACACATCATTCATTGCATATACCTAAGAAGAAATAACAAAGAAATATGTCCATATATATATATATATATATATATATATATATATATACAAGGTGTGTTCAAAAAACATCCAAAACCAGTATAACATAACAAAATTGGGTTATCCACCCATACATCCACAAAATAGATATGCATCAAAGTCCATCAACCTAAGAAAACACTAGTCATTACGAGGGGCTCTATAGTCATTATAGAAAATCATATCTCTCGTGACCTTCTGCAGAAGGCACCCAAATTGATTCCCCACACCCACTAAATTCCTCTACATATGTAGAGGAATTTCATCCATATGTGACACTCAAATCCCAACATTCAAGTGCTTGAGATTTTCCGCAAGGTCCTTTAATAGCTCTGCATTGGATCCTCTACCATGTTGTTCTCTTCCAACACCTAGTTTCTCTCCTCGCCTATGCAATGACGACATGCCTACTGGATGCACTAGTGTACAATATACATATAAAAAACAATTTGTTATGTTACACACAAAAAAAACATCCTATATATAAAAAAATCACAAAAACATCCAAAAATACCAAAAATAGTGTAAATTTGTTTTTCTTACCAAGCTCATCGTTGAACCCTTCCCCCTCGGGGAGAACCATATTTGGATCATCATGATAGTTGACGCCATGATACGCATAATCATCCACCGCCACTATCTATCGGTCCCACCATCGAAAAAAATTGGCACCAAACTAAAATTATGTTCCCCCCTGAGTCGTGAAAGCAGACCTGTCCATTTTTTCATTGTTGCATCCCTAACCCTAGACTCTGGTACTATATCCCATGGACATGATGTAGGCACTCAATCAAAGAAGAAAGATAACAATATATACCCATAGAAAAATTGTTTATGGCATCCAAACTTGCATTTGGTCAATTGATCCTTCATATTCGCCAAAACTAGTGCACACCAGTTATACACCGTGGGAGATAAACACATCACTGCATAATCCACCTGGCTCCTTGAAGCCAAGTGAGTCTCGATACTTGTTGCCTCTCGTGTAATAGTAAACAAGACAGTGCGTAAAGTGAAGTCCATCACCTAACCAATTGGTAGCTTATTGTTGATATTATGCGTCCCAAGGTGACAATAACGCATGACATAATCATCTACGCACTCTGTGCTCTCCCTTCTGCCACCTACCAGTACCATTGTCACACAACAACACAACAATCTTGTTGGGAACTACATATCTTCCATTTCTAATGTCAACACTTGATCCTGTACAATGAAGTGCTACCTTTCAGGATCCCACATATTTACCAACATTTGTAACATTGTCGGTTGGGCCCATAGGCTTTGACATAAGAAAAAATTTAACAACCCACAATTTCGCAAAGCATCAATAGTGGGAGGATCATCCATAGAAGAGTTTTCATTTATCTCATGCTCATGTTCCCTCCACTCCAACATTGTGCCCAAACCTGCCAAAGACACCACAAAATCCTGTTAGAAACCAATCATAAAGGAAAATTCATGAATCATTTTGAAAAAATGGAAAAACTACACTCGATCGCAGCGCTCTTTGGTACACAAAGCAATCAACTTGATTGGTCTCCCCTAGGTTATATCCTGGGAGCGATCAGTCGCGACCATGTTGATTGGTCACTCCTCCGCTATATCCTTGGTGCGACCATTCACACAGTTTTGGACAACACAGAGTGACTGAACTATTTAGTCACCCCCCACAAGAAGCCCAGGCACGATCGTGCACTCTCAAAAAATTTGTGGCTTGCCACAAACAAAAAATTGAATGAAATGCAAAACTGAAAAAATGGCTTTTCTAAGTTGGGATCCAACCTCT
>JZKD02S1176861.1:789996-819755 GCA_000966675.3 Picea glauca | reverse complement strand
CACTCATTTCATGGGAACGAATCCTTCCACTTTTCATAATGGTGTGCAGAATTATGATACTCAGTCAATGCCTTGGGTCTCTAATCATTTTTCTCATGGTATGCCAGACATGTCTTCGCACTTTCTATCCTCTGTCTCGCCTCCTTATGCGAATCCAAGTTTTGAGTCTGGGGCATGATGCCTCCTTATTATCCCTCTCTGTTTGGTGGGAGTCATATCCCTCAAACAACTCTTACGGTAGGAGGTTGGAATCTTCCTTCCTACAAATCCACTTTGCGAGAAGCAAGTGCCCAAATAGGAAATAATTCTACTTATTACACTCTGTCCACTTATCCTTCTTCCACTATGTCAGTTCCTACGAACACTTTTCCCATGGCGGACCTTCGTCTTTCCTCTAGTGTTTCATCCAAGGAAAGTTATTTTTATAGTATGGGCAACCGCCTTCACGAAGTTCCTTCGTCTGGGGGAAACATATATACTCACATGAGTAACCCTTGTCATGTTTCTTTCTCTTCGCAAGCGTCTTCCTCAGTGTCGATGCCCTTACAACCTTTTATGAATCAATATGGAGGAGGATACTATCCTGTTGGACAGGGTGTAAACCAGGATCCTTCCTGGCCTGTAATTTCTCAAAACCAATCTTTCCCTGGACCTTGGTCTCATATGCCACAACCCACCGCCACCACAAGTCCAGACATTGTAGGTCATACTGGCATTTTATCACCAACCTCTGCTAGTCATGTTGGAGATTGGTCGACGACCTCTGCAAGTCATGTTGAAGACCAGCAACCAGACACTGCAAGTCATGTTGAGGGTACAAGTCTTGTCACTGCTAGTCACACTGCACATACATCACCAACCTCTGCTAGTCATGTTGGATATTTGTCACCATCCACTGTAATCCATGTTGGGGGCATTCATACGATTAAAAAGCCTAGACGTGTCACACGTAAGGCCATATTCCTTTGTAGGACTTGCGAAGGAAGTCACCTTACTCATTTGTGTCCTTCTACTGTTGGGATACTAGAAGCATGGTTCTCACTTGAGGGCCCTTTGGGTTCTGATTCATCTATGGTTTCCCCACACTCTGTTCCTTCTTTGGTTGATACAACAGTCATGTCGATGCAATCTTCGGCTGACACCTGTCTTCCTTTAGGGGTTGATGCATCCGTTGACCTTGTTGTCTCACATCCAGTTCAACTAGTGGTCGTGTCGATGCAATATTTGACCGACACCTCTCCTATGTTCGGGGGTGATGCATCCTTGACCTTGTTGTCTCGCATCATGTTCAACCAGTGGTCGTGTCGATGCAATATTCGACCGACATCACTCCTATTTTGGGGGGTGATGCATCTCTTGACCTTGTTTTCTCGCATCCTATTCAACCAATGGCTGAAGAAGTGGTCGTACTGATGCAATCTTAAGTCGATCCCACTCTTCTCTTGGAGAGTGACAAGTCTAAGGGAGTGGTCGCGCTGATGCAATTTTTGGTCGATATTGCTCTTCTGGTTCTAGTTCTATACTGTCTATGCCATGTCCTTATCATTTCTAGTTCTATACCTTCTGCACAAGGGAACATTCCACTCTCTTCAAGTATGCTCCCTCCAATTCCTAGGGTGGTTTCCTTTGATTGGAATGATCTTGTAGAGCCTCGACTTCTTTCTTCTACACCCTTCCATATAAGGGGCATTCTTCGATATATTGTAGATAAGGTAACCTCTGGAAGTAGTTTATCCTCCTTGACTTGCAAAGCTTTGGGTTTTTTGAAGCTCATGTCATCTCTTCATAAGTTGTTGACATTTCACAGAAGACCTGCACGGGAGCCTTGGCCTCCCCCATTATATGATGCTCAGAACAACATCCCTGAGTCCGATTTAATCTCTTTTCCAACTCGTCTAAAAAGAGAAAATATTGTCGAGTGATTTATCCCTTTCACACTCATTAAATTGGACTTGAAAGGTCGTGAGTCTTAGTTAAGCTCTTTTCCAAATCGTTTTCAAAAAGTGAAAAGATTTCTGAGTGAACTTGTCTCTTTCACACTCATAAATTGGATTTGAAAAGACGTCTATTTGGAACAAGTTTATCCCTTTTTCACACCAAGTAGGCTAAAATTCATAAAAAAGGACATTTTTTGGTGTTAAGTTGTGATTGCATCTCATGCCGTTGCTTGCATTATTGAGCCTATAGTCAGTTCTCGCTTTGCATTATAAACCGTTTTCCTCAGCAGTTTTTGCATCCTCAACCAAGCAGAGCCTTGTTTATATATTTCGCAATTTGACACCCTATACCCAGGAGGGAACATTCCCTCGAGTGCCCATCTCCTGCATGCATCTCCTTTCATTGAGCATAGGTATGTTCCACCGCTGGAAATAGTTTTTCTTACTTTCGACACTCGTTTCCTCCTCTGTATCATAGCATTCATTTGTCTATAAAAAAACAAAAAAACACGGTGGGGAAGGGATTATTATCTTATGTTGGCAGCAGTTGTGTCACCTTTTAACAGAGCATAAAGTTTTTGAGTCCATTCATCATCATAATTTTGGGATTAGCATGGCCTTAGGAAGACGAGCTCGTTACATAGTCTTCTCTATCGACTGGTTACTCTTCCAGTCCCTATAGATAGTTTCATTAATGCCTCCTGCATCTCATGGTTTCATCATTGGGTCTATGCTGTTGGAGTCCTCCATATGTCTCATGCTCTTGTTCAAAGGAATTCTATCAATCTGTGTCGGCCACTTCTCAGAACTCTTGACTTTGCATGTCATCCATACCCTTAGTGTGTCTCAGAATCATATGATACTAGAGTCCTATCATGCACCCTAGTCCTACTTTCATCATTGGTAGGTAACCTTGAACCCAGTAGTCGACACTTCATCATTGGTCATTGACTGGGTGGTTTCCCTTGTCTTCGACGGAAAGACATATATTCACACATTGGGATTCGTGCAGTGTCTTGGATGTCATTAGCCTTATTGGTGGTTTCCTCGCCTTTGTCAGTAGTTTTCATCATTGGTTGTTATTTAAAGGGTCTTTTTCATGTACCACTTGCACTTGGCACACGCGAAAGACGCACAGGGTCATTGGTTCGTGAACATGTTCTTTGTTCGATTTCCACCAAATCATGAAGCTCCTACTTTGTACCTCATGATGACTGATGAGAGATGCCTTAATGCTCTCCTTTCAGCGGGTCTCCTTCCATTGACTTCAACTCATTTATTCTGGAAATGGGGCCTAGAGTCTTATGAGTGCCTTGAGGCTTGCAGTCATTAGTGGTAGGCTCTCTCGCCATCGACAGTTGGGAATACATCAATGTCTATTGATCAATGGATTCTTCAGGTGTTCGACACTGACTCCTTTATTCACACTTGTAAGAATGTACTCGGTACCTTGATACCTACTTTCATTATTGGTAGGTTGTCTTGTGTTTGTTAACAGTATACATCAATGACCGGTAATCAAACGATGTCTCATTGTGTTCAACCTCAACTCCTTTATTCATATGATGTAGACTTTCACCCTTGGTGGATTGTGTAGAAGACTCAAAGACATCACTATGTGGCCGCAGCTTTCCTGAGTTGTTGCTTCATTTTCACTGGACCAGTACCTATATGAATTCAGTGATCATTGGACATCAGATTGTACTCCATTGTATACAAATATCTTCAGATTGGTTTTGAGACTGGTTCTACTGGGCCTTGTTCATGACTATGACAGTTGTTGGCATATAACCGCATTTGTATTTTCCTATTCATGGCCATAGACACTTGTCTGGTATATTTTCACATGGATCTACAGTGTAATTTTATTGGCAGCCATGTATGCAAAGTCAGTGCAGAATGTGATGAGAAACTAGTTCGTCCAGTTGGTCCCCTACCACTCCACTTCTGGGTTGTTTATAATGTATTTCGGACATTGCAAATACTCCTCTGACCTCACACATTAGGGGGCATATGTTATAGCAAGATTTTCCTCACCCTATGCAATCTTGCATAGAAGGCCTTTTTCCATTTCCCCATGCAGACTTATCATCCCTGTTTGTAAAATCCAGAGCAAAAAATAAATATTTTTCTACATGTACACACCTTGCCTACTATACAACATGGGTATACGTAGGTTGCTCCACTACAGCCGACATACATCGGGATTTGTGCCAGAAAATGAAAATTAATGTCGGGTTTCCATGTCACGACAGGATATCTATGATCCTAGGCCTTCCATATACTAGAAACGTTCTGGCTCAGGCCTTCAGTTCCATTTTGAAGGCTATAAATGGGCCAATTCTGAGCTATGGAAGGAGGAGAAAGAACTCAACTTTGAGAGCAAAGTTCCTCTAGAGAAATTCTTTACTTCATATTGAGTCTGCATCCCTTTGTCCTTTAAGTCTGAACACAATGTTCAACCCCAAAGCTCTTCCCTTATTGATTGAGAACCTCATTGTTTCTCTACTATGAGCTTGCCTTTGTCGGAGGCCCAGCTGGAAGGAACTTAGTTTCTCGGTTCCAAACCGTGCCGACATGGAAGTTTGTAACATTTTCACTTCTGTTGATCATTTATTAATAGAAATACTCTTTTCCCGTCCAATTGATATCTTGCAAATATATTGAATTATTATTCCATGGGTGTATTTGTCATGTTTATTAATGGATTATGCTATTGAATGTGCTAACATTATATAATATCACCATATGCTTTCTTTGCTCGGTTGTTGAGGACCAGTTGCAGGTATATCACTTTGGGTCAAGTGCTCAACGGTGGACTTCATCGAACGTCTAGACGAGGTAGGCCTTTTATCTTGTCTCGCTAGCATATTTGTTTATATAGCATACTTGAGAAGAGAGTTGATTTCTGCAGTCATTTCCATCTGTTGTGGTTTACCCTATCCATAGAAAGATTTTCCTCGTAACATCCAGGAAATACTCTAACGTGTCTTGATATAAATACCAAAAATGTTAGGTGACAAACAACAACCTTTGTTAACCCCTTGACATTAAAATTGATTTCATCTAACTATCCCTGTTTATTTCTAAACTTGACAATGACCCTCTCATATAAACTTATTACTGTAAATTTCAACCCAATGAGAACCCCAATATCTTCTAGCCTCTTCTAGAGGTTATTTCCAAGGACCATGTCAAAATATTTTTAAAAGTCAGCAAAGCAATTCATTGGATATTAACCTTATTGTTTTGACAATCCTAGCTATAATCCTAAGAATAATTAGGTGGTCTAATGTCAAATGATAACCTAAAAAACCAAGTTTCTCCTTAGCTATGTTATCATGACTTGCAAGCCATGAGATAATGTTCTTCTCCAACATTAATCCATATTTAACTTATCTAAAAGAGGGCTTATCATAATAGTCGTATAGTTTTGAATGAATCTTTCAACACTTTCAAAAATGGAAACAATAATTCTTTCCTTCCAAGGCTTAGGGAAGCCTTCACTAACTATTAGATTAAACAGGTTGTGAATGTGAGGAATAAGAATAGCTATTCCAATCTTTAAAATGTCAACTTTATAACCTTCAATGTCTTTAGATTTCCCTTTTTCAAGGCGCTTAACTTTAAACTCAAAGTCTACTATAGTGAAAGTATTTTTTGTCATGAGACATATTTGGTTGCTAACTAAAACATTAAGGGATTCATAAATTCTTTGAAGATACAAGTTTCATTCACCCATAGCAATATTATAATTATATTTATCTTTCTAAGTTAAAATGTTTCTCCAAGGAATTTTTTGTTCAAATTTAGAGAGGTTGAGGAGATTTTCCTTATTCTTGTTTAAGTATTTATGCTTCTTTCTTTTGACAAGAGTTTCATACTCTTTTATTTTAATAATGTTTAGGGATTCATCTATGGAATCTTTGATATTTTTCTTAGCAATCTTGCAAACTTTATCATATCAAAGATTAGTCAATTAGTTTTTATTTGTGAAAGATGTACAAAAGCGTACTTGTTTATGCAAGTTGAAAAATTCAATGTAAATTTATGATACAAGTCCTCGATATTGTTATTATTAGGGAGGAGGTTGGCCTCAATATTGTTATTATTAGGGAGGAGGTTGGGATTCTTACTAAATCCTTTAAAAATGATCAATTTTGGTTTTATAAAAATTTAGGTGGTTTAATTCGCCATCAATTTCCTCTTCATTGAGTTACCTACGAAAATCTATGTTTTTAGTTAGGAATACATTGGTTTGTGATCCGAATCAAGTTCATGATTTTCTAATATACAAATTTTAACAATTTGATTAACTAATGAGTTGGAACAAATAACATAGTCAACCACACTATTATGAAGACCATGGAAGCAAGTAAAAAGTAACAAGGGCTTTACGAAACAAGTTTTCAATTAAATCCTGAGAGATTCTCTTGTAAGTGAAAATCAAATCAAGATCCTTCTTTAACCACATAGGATTGAGGTTATAGATGTTGCTTATGATTATGGTTTGGTTATTTGTGGTTCTTGCATCAAAGTCTCCTAAAAAATAATATTGCATACATTACTTAGATAGGAGAAACTTTTTTATCTAAATTATTTTCTTTAAATCATTATCTATATATTGTTTATGTTTGAAATGCATAGAATGTTTAATTTAAAAAAATACAGTCCTATGTCAATTATGTGCACAATGTGTAATTTGAAACACATGTTTTTAAAGAAAACCCTCCAAGGAAACCCAATAGATGTTTCCGTTGGCATCTCTAGTAAATTTGCTAGCACGAAAATAGTCAAATGCACACAAACATTGGTGACCACCAATTGAACTAGCCCATTGGACTATTTGAGACACCTTATTATTGAAACATGCTCATCTATTCAAAACAATTCTTTTATTTTTTCAAGGAAAAAATTGCAATTTGTATTCCATTATAGAATGAAAATCGCATTCTTCAAGTGCTAAAGCAAGATACAAATAAAAGCAAGTACATGTCCATACTACACTTACGAGGTTAAAATTATCATAGTAAGGTACATTTTATTTCTTACCCTTTATAAAATAATCCTCGATCTTTATGGAAAATGATATCTGATATCTCTAGTCATATTCAATATTTTATTTAAATCTTTTTTAACTCAAATATATTTTTACAATCATGAAAACACAACACTCTAAATTTGGATAGCTTATTTATTTTGCAATTGATACAAATATATCAAACATAATTTTAATTCAACTAAATAAATTAATTATATAATTTCAATCAAAATTTATTATTTAAATATTAAATGGAAATAAAATAAAATAATAATATCATTTCATCTTTATAACACATTAAATATTAAATGTAAATAAAATTAAAAAATATTATTATTTCATTGGACATGATTTCAATATTGCTATTCAAATAGATATGTAATCTTATAATCATGTATAGAGTTTTATTAACAAAAATATTATTATTTATAAAAACAAATTATAAATTTTAATTTAAAAAAAATTAATAACTAATTTTTTATTTATTAATTTATATATAATTTATAACTTTTTAAATTAACAACATCTTTATTAAAAATCTTATATTTACATACATAAAAATGAAAAAGCAAAATTATATATACTTTAAATTTACAATTTTACAAAGCAATGCTTTAGGTAACTATTGCTCTAACAATATATTCCATGCTCAATATATTAGTATAAACAATTGCTTTAACAATATATTTGATACTTTCCATTTACTTTCAAGTGACGTCTTCGTATTGGGATCCTACCATTGGATTGGATTGCATCCCACCATTCACGAGAACCTCTTATTTTAACTTATCCCATCCCCACGCAATCTCTTCAATTTCGGACACTAGTATACACGGAGAGAATACACAGTAACATGGAAGTACGCTCCAAAATGTTTTGCAGAGATTGGGAATGCGCTCTCAACTTCAATATTTTCGTGTGAATGATCAGGTCCAAAGAATCTACCAGCTGCGCCTTTGCTAATCTTATCTCTGTATCAAGACCTCAATTAGTTAGCCAATCGATTTGAAACAAAACAGCTGATATCTGGTTGAACAACCAAGTCGCGATATAAATTGAACGAAATTTATTATCCCTAAGAAACTAATACCGTAATTTGAACGGGTGGAAGAATGAAGTTCCTGTCAATTTTGTCAATTTACTCCTGTCATTGCATTATTGACTATTGGCCCCTACCAAATCAAATATTTCCTACCAAACCAAATATAAGTCGCCATATAAATTGAACTAAATTTATTATCCCTAAGAAACTAATACCGTAATTTGAACGGGTGGAAGAATGAAGTTCCTGTCAATTTTGTCAATTTACTACTGTCATTGCATTATTGACTATTGCCCCCTACCAAATCAAATATTTCCTACCAAACCAAATATAAGTCGCCATATAAATTGAACGAAATTTATTATCCCTAAGAAACTAATACCGTAATTTGAAGAACGGGTGGAAGAATGAAGTTCCTATCAATTTAATTTTGTCAATTTCCTCCTGTCATTGCATTATTGACTATTACCCGCTACCAAACCAAATAATCAAACCAAATATAATTCGCGATATAAATTGAACGAAATTTATTATCCCTAAGAAACTAATACCGTGTGAAAGAATGAAGTTCCTGTCAATTTTATCAATTTCCTCATGTCATTGCATTCCTACCAAACCAAATATAAGTGGTGATATAAATTTAACGAAATTTATCCTGGTTGATATCTGGTTGAGTAAGAGTTCATCGAGTGCAAAAGTATTAATTTATTTTCTGGTCCTGGTGCATTCGTACTCAACCATTGGTAAGTAACTTGACTTTAGGTGGGTGAAAGCAAAGTATTTGTCCCTATGAAAGAGCCCATCTTGTTTTTCTTAGAATTTCACTATTTCCAGTGAGGCCTACTTAAGTGGTTTGGATGTCATTACTATCAAAGAGGTTCCATTTCCATTGCGATTCCAATGCAATTCTGATTGGAATCAATGCCAGATTTATTACAGAACTAACTTTCAAATGATGTTTGCAGTTTCATTATCCCTATTCCTATCCTTGGGAAGTTTAACCAGAAGAAATATGACCATGGTTTATTGGATGGGTTCGTTTTGTGGGTCGGTCCTATAAAAGACACAATGAACAATAACAGAAATACAGTAAAACGTGGCTTATATTAAATAAGAAATATGTTGAAAACTGTAAAATGCAGACTGAAAACAATCTTGCTAGAATAGTGGCAGCTTATCTCCGAGAAGACATTTGACGACTACGCTCATTCGCAAGAAGATGAGTACAATGAGGCTCTAAAGGTCTTTTTACAATAAACATGAATGCCAAAACCCTAAACATCCAAAAACCTAACCCTAGGAGATGAAGCGCCAAAACTCATGTGGGCCTCGTTGGGATAAGTTAGTACATTAACTTACCAACATCGTAACTTTTGCATACGATCTCCATTTAGGGCACACGATAGCTCGTTGGAAAGGTATTCATGAGGAGCTTCATTTAGGAGGCTCAATAAGAGCCTTCAAATATCATTGAGATGTATGATCGTAAAAAAAATTGTTTAGGCCCTCAAAATGGCCCCGAAAGTTCACGAACTGAAAAATAGCTAAAAATAGTAAGTTGCTAAAAAATTGTTTTGAGCCAGTTGGACAAGGTGGGTGGCCACGGAGATCCTCCTGGATCAATCCCCTCCCCAGGGAAGAAATGGTCTCCATTGCGTTGAGTTCCCCCATCAGATGAGGAAATTTCTACTGAATTTGGCTCGGGATGAGACACTTGCCTTGGTGCAGGAGTTGCCCTGCTTTGACAACTCAATAAAGTTGGATCCTCCGCTAGTGAGTGCCCTTGACCTGTGTGTCCACAATCTGATCAGTGGATGCATGTTCCATGCAGTCAAGGTTGAGCTATGTTGGTGTCAATTGTTCTGCTATCTCTGAGGTGTCCAATAATGGTGAAAAATAAGGCCGAAGGAGGTCCACATTGAATATTGGGTGCAAGCCAAGGAATGGGGAAAGGTTGAGCTCAAACACATTGTCACCCACAACCTTGGTGATGGTGTAGGGTCCATAACGGAGTGGACGAAGCTTTTGATGAGGCCTTGTAAAGCGTTATTTCTGCAAGTGTAACCAAACTTTGTCCCCCACCAAAAACTGGTATGGCACCCAGTGTTGAGCAAGGTGTTGCTTGTACTTGGCATTGGACTTCTATAAAATATCTTGAACTTGTTGGCGGATGTGCTGAATCTGCTCAATGAATCGGGTGGCTTTGTCAGCTCTAGTTGGAGCATGCGACGAGTCTGCCTAGGTGGTCGCAAGGGATAGTGCAACATCCATGGGACCCAATGGTTGAAATCCTAACCCCACCTGAAAGAGGTTGTGGTCGGTTGAGCTATGTATGGCTCTGTTGTAGTTTTTTTGAACATAGGGAAAACTCTTGTCCGAGGTGTGGGGGTGCTTGGAATTGTACACACGCAGGATGTGCAGGATCATCTGGTCGATGACCTTAGTTTGGCCATCTGTTTGGGGGTGGAGGGCAGTGGACTTGGTGAGCTTGGTGTCCAGCAATGACCAAAGGCTCGACCAGAATGTGTTGAGGAGATGACTGTCCTGATCTGAGATAATGGTTTGTGGGATATCAAAGTGTACCCACACTCATTCAAAGAATAACTTGGCAGTGGCCTCCGTTGTGATGCTCTTCTTGCAGACGACTAAAATCGCCATCTTGGAAAAGCGATCAACAACCACAAAAACACAGTCATTTCCCCTCTTGGTGGACGGAAGCCTCGACATGTAGTCCATAGAGATGGATTCCTAGGGCCTGTCAAGAGTAGGCAAAGGAATGTACATGCCTTGTTTCTTAATGGTCAGTTTGGCAATAACACAGGTAGTGTAGGACCAGATATACTTGCTGACATTCTGTCGAAGTTTCAGCCAGTAGAAATGTCACTACAACATTGCCACTGTCTTTTCCACGCCGAAGTGACCTACCACCCAACTATGGTGGGCTTCCCAAATCAACTTCACTCACTCACTTGATGGAATGCATAGATGGCCCAGATGGAACAACACCCATCCTGAAGATGGAAATTGGTGACGGTTGTGTTTGCACCCAACATCTGGTAGGTGTTGGCGAAGTCAATATCTGTCTCATAGAGGTGGGGCTATCCATAGGTCTTGTGGAAGCAAGAATCGAGCATTGTGGTGAGTGTCGAGACTGGAGGTTGGTTGAGGCAATCAGTGACTCGATTGCTACTTTATGTTTTATACTTGATGTTGAGGTGGAACTGTTGAAAATATGTGAACCACTTCTGATGGCGGTCATTCTGCAATTTGTCTTGTGTCTGCATGAACTACATTGGCTTATGATCAGTGTGGATGATTGTCTCCTTCTCTAGAATGTAATGCCTCCACTGACGGTAAACTTGCATAATGGAATACATTTCTTTGTCGTAAGTAGGGTACTTACGGACGGTATCTGATAGTGTCTCACTATGATAGGCCACGAGGTGTTCGTGTTGAGTGATGATTGTGCTCACAACATAGTCTGAAGCATCTATCTCGATCTCAAAGGTTATTGCAGGTCAGGTAATGAAAGCACTGGGGTGGAGCACAAGTGTTGCTTCAGATCATCGAATGTTTTCTTTTGGGACATGCCCCACACAAATTTTTCCTTACCACCACCTCTGGTTATTTGGATGAGGGCCCATGCAATATGAGAGAATCCCAACACAAACCTTCGATAGAAATTAGCAAGGCCTAAAAAGCTTCGAATCTCAGTGAGCGTGGTTGGGGTTGGCCAGTCACGAATGACTTGGATCTTGGATGGATCAACATGCACACCATGTGCATTAACAATGTACTAGGTATTGGACCTTGTCCATGCCGAAGGAGCATTTTTTTAAGTTGGCATATAGCTTGTGTTGCCACAGAGTGTGCATAACATGTTGAATATGCTGCAAGTATTCTGCCCAAGTCTTGTTGTAGACAAGGAGGTCATCCAGATACACCACCACAAAAGAATTAGTAAAGGGACAAAAGATATCATCCATCATCCTCATGAAAGTTGTAGGGAATTTTTCAAACCAAAGGGCATAACCAGCCATTCAAAAAGACCTTCTTTTGACTTGAAGGAAATTTTCCACACATCTGTCAGTTTTATTGAGACCTGATGGTAGACGGACTTTAGATCAATATTACTGAAGCAGTTGTCCCCCTTGAGCTGATCAAGGAGATCGTCAATTCAGGGAATCAAGTATCAATTCCTTACTGTAATTTCATTTAGGGCCCGATAATCAATGCAGAGTCTCCAAGTCTCGTCTTTCTTTTGCACCATCACGATTGGGCTTCCACAAGGTGATGAGCTATGTCAGATGTGCCCCTTGTGGAGAAATTCTTGAGTCTGATGCTTAAACTCCTCATTTTCTAGCAGAGAGCAACAATAGATTGGCCCATTGGGTAGTGGTTCACCGGGGGTCATATCGATGGGATGCTTGACCTAACAATGCAGAGGTACCCCAATAGGTGATGAGAAGATGTCTTTGTATTCTTCTACGAATTTATCCACTTGCTTATGCTGCATGGAGAGGTCAACCACGGAGGCCATGGATGTGGCTGCAACCTTTCACTCACTCTGAAAGTGAATCATGAAGAAGACAAACTTCTCGGTCTGAGAAATGAGCTTCCTACATTTCTTGGCAGATATCAAGGAAATAACACTAGGTGGGGCTACCTCGGGTATCCTGTACAATTTCATGTTCAAAGTAATAATAACACTGCAAGGCCTAGACTCATATACAACATAACATTTGCATAAATAAGGTTGGCCCAAAAGAACATCACAAACTTCAAGGGGAGCAACATCACACAATACCTCATCTTTGAATGGCTTGATGCCATATGACAAGCGACACTGTTGGCTGATGCGAAGATCGCTTCCTTGACGAAGCCATCTGATGGTGTAGGGTTGTGGGTGTAGCATTGTCGACAAGGCTAGCCGCTTGACAACCTCTGCTGAAATGAGGTTCTTCTGGCTACCGCTATCAATGATGAAGTGCAGCAGAGCGCCTTTTACCCACATCTGTGGATGAAAGAGGTGCTTTCCTTCCTCTGGCTCATCAGGTTCATCGAGCTATATCTTGGTGGTAGCAACGATGGCACTGTGTTACACATTATTTTCATCACCCCTATGACTGTTAATGATGTAAACCTATACTTTGTCTTAAGAAGGATCAATGGCCTTAATCCTTGAAGAATAATGAAGACATAGTTTCTTAAAGAGATGAAATGATCTTTTCCTTTCTGCAAAACCTTGTAAAGAAGGATCGTCGCACCTTGCTCAGTGTTAAGGGTGTGACGATTTAGGATCGATGCAAGCTACACCACAGTAGCCCATGACATTGTCGCAGTTTGCTCGGTGTTAAGGGTGGGACGATTTCCCGTACGAAGAAAAATAGAATATTCTCAATGTTTCTAAAACATAAGCTTCAAGGGTGAGTTGGCCTCCGATCAGTTTGGATCTGAGTCGCATCCCTGATCTCATGGGATCATCCTAACCAACTCACCCTATCCTTTTCAGCTTGTAAAGGAGAGGATTTCTCATGGGGAAAGCTAGTTTTTGGAGTGGTTTTGGAGCTTTTGGTAGAGAATTTTTGGAACTTAAGTTTAGTTATAAAGATTCAACTAATGAAATATTAGTCTATCCAAGAGTTTGGAGTGTTTGGGCCTATGTTGGATTTGAGCTTTTTGCTTTGTCAAAATAGATTGTGAGTGACAATGAAATCTACAGTCTCAGAATCCATGGAGAAGAAGTGTGTGGGAAGCAAGGAACTGTTGAAAGGAACCTGACAACATCAAGGCATCTGGTTGTATCTTTCTTCCACATTCTTTAATACAGATATACTTTTTCTTTCCTATATGAACGTTATTTGTCCATAGTGTATGATTCCTTGATCACGTACATAGTTTCATATCAAATAGACTCTGTTATTCTTGTCTTCGTTGGCTTTTGTTTCTTTGCAGATACTTCTCCATAAGCCTTACGATGAAGCTGGGATCACATTGGCGAGGTCACGTCTACAACATTTAAAAGGTATGTTTTAGATCATCTTCTTATTTGGTAACTAAAATATAAGGAAGGTTTAGTATACTGTCTTGTTTTGTTCTAATTTCTTGATTGAAGTTAGGGAGATCCATTTGTGTCTGCACTGACCAATTTGTCCTGAAACAAAATTAGCGACTCCACTAGGGATTTGTCCTGAACAAGATCGCTTGGAAATATTTTCATGTTTAGAGAGTCTAAAAAAGGCTTAAAAAGAACCCCCTGGTGTTCCCTTTAAGATCTTTTCAGACTCTCTAAACATGAAAAGATTGTCGAGCGATCTTGTTCTTTTCACACTCGTTAAATAATTTGAAGAAAACATTTGTTGAGCGGTAGTTTATCTCTTTTTCGGTCTCATCGGACTAGTTTACGAAAAAGGAACACTCTAATAAAGAATGATTAGAAAAAGTTATGGAGTCCTCTTTAATTTCTTTTCAAACTCCATAAATATGAAAAGACCACTGAGTTTGTTTTCTTGGGACTCGTAAAATAAACAACGAAAGGCCCATATGGGACCAAACCACTCCTTCCTAGGGTTCGTTAAACATACTCAGAGGGACTCATCCGAAAGATGAACTTATAGTTCAAGCATATGTTATCCTACTCAAGCTTGTGTAAAAATAAATAGGTACTCACCAGAAATGGTGGGGGGAAATTGGGAAAGAAATGTATCTAAACTTGTATTCTATGGAAGAGTCGCTTTTGAACATGACACCCTTTCACTCACTTTTTGTCTGGGTTGAAAAATCTGCTTGTCTCTTGATCATATTCCTTCGTAAGATTACAAATTGGTGTGTGATCCCTATTGTTGATTCAGTGTTTCCAAGACAGTGGTTGTGTCGTCAATATGTTCAAAGAGAAGTTCAACCCAGAAAGCCTTCTATTGTGTCGGCCATTTCTGCAGTCCTTAAGTCTTCTATTGTGTCGACTATCCATGAGTCAGTCTTGAATCACTTGTTACTCTGATCTACTTCATTGATGGGGGATATATTAAGGCCCTCCTGTGACGAGTCTTTTCCTGCTGACTTCGACTCATTATCTAAGAATTAGACTTAGAAACTAATTGGTACCTTGGTACTTGCATGCCTTAATGGCAAGTTTCCTCGCTTTCGATAGTGGGTTTTCATTATTGACCCCTGATCGGGAGATTTCGCCGAGTGTTTGACTTCATCTCATAAATTCAGTGTCAGAATCCATGTAGTAGAAGTGTGTGGGAAGAAAGGAACTGTTGGAAGGAACCTGACAACATCAAGGCATTTGGTTGTATCTTTCTTCCACATTCTTTAATACATATATACTTTTTCTTTCCTATATGAACGTTATTTGTCTGTATTGTATGATTCTTTGATCACGTACATAGTTTCATATCGAATAGACTATGTTATTCTTGTCTTCATTGGCTTGTGTTTCTTTGCAGATACTTCTTCAAAGGGTCTACAACATTTAAAAGGTATGTTTTAGATCCTCTTCTTATTTGGTAACTGAAATATAAGGAAGGTTTAGTATATTGTTTTGTTTTGTTCTAATTTCTTGATTGAAGTTAGGGAGATCCGTTTGTGTTCGCACTTATTGATTTGTCCTGAAACAAAATTGGCGACCATACTGGGGAACAGATTGTTTTCCTAGTAGTCTTGCTTTCTTGTTTTGATTGCTTGGGTTTTGTTTTATGAGTCACTGGGAGATCCAGACTGACTCACTGACTGTTTAATTCACTGAAAAACCTTCATCATTTTTTTATTTTTTCCATTTTTTAGTGTTCGAAGCACCCTTCTTTGAGACATAGCGTGACATCGTCGCACTGTAATGCTCTTTGGCCTACTTCAATCCAGGAACATCACACTGTGTTGGATAGTAGCCTGCGATGATTGTGTGAAAAAATATTTTTTGATGTTTTTTCGTTGCCCAGATCTTAGATAAGTGTTTGGGGTGATTTGTTGGATCCGATTACAGTCTGCTTGACATCTTTAAATCTGCTTTTAGCCATTTTTTGCTTTGTTTTAGAGTGTTTTCTTCTGAAATATTTGGGATCTCTTGCTTTGAGTTTCTTTCAGTTACAAAGCATTGTTTTTTCCTTAGAATTATTTAGTGAAAGAACACTTTATTTTATTTGAATAGTTCATGTTAAAAGAGAAAATTAGTTTGGGTTGCTTTTTGTTTCGAAATGATTTGCTCTCGCTTTTAGTTTTCTTTTAGAAATAAAAGTGTTAATGCTTGATTTGAATTAGTCGGGGGCATCTTTGCATTCGAAGTAGCGAAATTGCATGGTTTTTGGTGTACAGTCTCTTTGGCTCATTTCTTGAAGATCTTGATATAGATAAAATTTTGGGACATTGTGCATCTGGGAATGATAAACATTTTCTCCTTCTCGTAATATTGCTTTCATCGAAGTAAAATATTTGCATTTTCATTTATTTGCATTGTTTAGAGTCGGTCAAAATATCATTTAGTCCACGCCATTTTCCTCTTGAATAACAACATCCTTAACATAAAGCGTTTATAAAAATTGATTAGACACTTTTATATTTTCAGGAGTAGGAAGAGGAATGTACATACCTTGTTTCTTAATGACTGGTTTGGTAATAGCGCAAGCAGTGCAGGAACGGATATACTTTCTCACATCTTGTTGAAGTTTCGGCTAGTAGAAATGTCACTGCAACACTGCCACTATCTTTTCCATGTCGAAGTGACCTTCCACTCGACTGTAGTGGGATTCCCAAATTAGCTTCACTCGCTCACTTGATGGAACACATAGATGGTCCAGATGGCACAGAATCCCACCCTGAAGATGCAAATTGTTGACAACTATGTTTTCGCCCAACATCTGGTAGGTGTTGGTGAAGTCAAGATCTGTCTCATAGAGGTGGGGCCATCCAGAGGTATCGTGGCCGCAAGAATCGAGCACTATGGTGAGTGTCCCAACTGGAGGTTGTTGAGGAAATCAACGAATCGATTGGTACTTCCTATTTTATACTTGATGTTGAGGAGGAATGGATACAAATATGTGTACCACTTCTGATGGCAGTCATTCTGCAATTTCTCTTGTGTTTGCATGAACTGCAGCGACTTATGATCAGTGTGGATGACAATCTCCTTCCTGAGAATGTCCAATAATGACAGACTTGCACAATGGAGTACATTTATTTGTCATAAGTAGAGTACTTACGGATGACATATGATAGTGTCTCACTATGATAGGCCATGGGGTGGTCGTGTTGAGTGATGATTGCGCCCACAACATAGCCTAAAGCATCTATCTCAATCTTGAAGGGTTGTTGCAGGTCAAGTAATGAAAGCACTGGGGCAGAGCACAAGCGCTACTTCAGATCATCGAATACTTTTTGTTGGGGAAGGCCCCACACAAATTTTTCCTTACCACCACCTCTGGTTATTTGGCTGAGGGCCAATGCAATATGGGAGAATCCCAACACGAACCTTCGATAGAAATTAGCAAGGCCTAAGAAGATCTAAAGATTAGTGAGCGTGGTTGGGGTTGGCCAGTCATGAATGACTTGAATCTTGGTTGGATCAACATGCACACCATGTGCATCAACAATGTAGCCTAGGTATTGGACCTTGTCCATGCCGAAGGAGCATTTTTTCAAGTTGGCATATAGCTTGTGTTGTCGTAGAGTGTGCAGAACCTGTTGAATATGCTGCAAGTGTTCTGCCCAAGTCTTGTTATAGACGAGGATGTCATCTAGATACACCACCACAAAATAATTAGTGAAAGGCTGCAAGATATTGTCCATCATCCTCATGATAGTTGTTGGGGCATTTTCCAAACCAAAGGGCATGAACAACCATTCAAAAAGTCCTTCTTTTGACTTGAAGGCATTTTTTCATACATCTCTCAGTTCTATTAGGACATGATGGTAGTTGGACTTTAGATCAATCTTACTGAAGTAGTTGGCCCCCTTGAGATGATCAAGGAGATCGTCTATTCGAGGAATTAGGTACGGGTTCCTGATTGTGATTTTATTTAGGTCCTGATTATCAATGCATAGTTGCCAAGTCCCATCTTTCTTCTGCACCATCACGATTGAGCTTCCACAAGGTGATGAGTTGGGTCGGATGTGCCCCTTGTGGAGAAGTTCTTGGAACTTATGCTTGATCTCCTCATTTTCTAGTAGAGAGTGGTGATAGACTAGCCCATTGGGTAGCGGTGCGTCAGGGGTCATACCGATGGGATGCTTGACCTAACAGTGTAGAGGTACCTTGGTAGGTGATGAGAAGATGTATCAGTATTCTTCCACGACCTTATCCACTTGCTTCTATTACATGGAGAGGTTGACTGCAGAGACCATGGATGTGGCTGCAACCTTTCACTCACTTTGAGAGAAAATCACGAAGAAGAAAAACTTCACGGTCTGAGAAATGACCTTCCTGGATTGCTTGGAAGAGATCAAGGAATTAGCACTAGGTAGGACTACCTCAGGTATCCTGTATAATTTTATGTTCAAAGTAATAATAACATTGTGCCTAGACTCATATACAACATGACGTTTCCATAAATAAGGTTGTCCCAAAATAACATCACAAACTTCAAGGGGAGCAACATCACACAATACCTCATCTTTGAATGGCTTGATGCCATACGACATGAGACACTATTGGATGACGTGAAATTCGCTTCCTTGATGGAGCCATCCGATGGTGTAGGGTTGCGGGTGCGATGTTGTCGACCGGGCTAGCTGCTTGACAACCTCTGATGAAATGAGGTTCTTCTAGCTACCACTATCAACGATGAAGTGCAACAGAGTGCCTTTTATCCATATCTGTGAATGAAAGAGGCGCTCGCCTTCCTCTGGATCATCAGGTTCACCGAGATGGATCTTGGTGGTAGAAACAGTGGCACATGGTTCTGCATCAATGATTTGTCTCCCCTTTTATGGTTCTAACTTATAGTCGGAACCCAAATCTGATTCATAGGCGTTTACATTAGCCACCAATGATTGCTTTGAGCGGTAATCAACAGTGTTATGCAAGGGGATCTTATGGAAGTCGCACCACTTTCCAGTATCTTTATTCGTCTTCCCATTGTCCTCCTTTTCTTGCGGCTTGGACTGGTTTTCTCGAGGTTTCCCATCTTTTCTCTGTCCTTTGTTTTATGAGTTGGGGTTGCCCTTACCCTGCTTCTGTTGTGTGGGGTTTCCAGACCTAAACTTTCACGTCTTTTGTTTCAGCTTCTGCTCAATTTTGATGACATATCGATAGGTCGTGCCCAAGAATGAGATGTCCAAAAATTCCATTTTTGTCTAAATGTATCTATGCAGACCATCACAGTACTTGAGCACCAGATGTCGCTCAAAATATGTGATACCTAGCTTGGTGTGCAAGGTATGGAAGACATTAGTGAAATCTATCACTATTTGGTCTCTTTCCTATTGCAGTGTGGTCCATCTTGTATACAAGTCGTCATAACTTCCAATAGGTTAGTATTGTTCCTTAATAACATCCTTGAAGGAACCCCAAGTGGGTGCAACTGCAAATAATGTGGAACCCTCTATTGTCTTTTGCTCACATAAATTCTTCCACCAACATTTGACATGGGGGACGACCTTCAGGAGCACAAATGTAATATTTTCTCTATCAAAAAAGTTGTGGACAAAAAAATACCCTTCTAGAAGGTTTAACCATTTATCTATGACATAAGAATCTATTTGACCTTCAAATATAGGAATATCAAAATTGATTTGTATCTTAAAGGGGGTGGCGCTTCCGCTTGAGGTGGATGTGTTGCTTGTCAGCAGTCATCGAAGGATTTGTGCAAAGTTGTCCATCATCTCATTCCTCTGTCGCTCAAGGGCTTCCTCGAGCAACAATTTGAAAGGATATCCTATCCCATTGTATTTATTTTCTCCCGCCATGGATAGTTTCTTGGGCATGCAAGAGAAATTTTCATCAAGAGAAACAAGCTCGATACCCAACTCTCTATACCCTGATTGCGTCGGGGGTATGCATTAAAAAAATGACGAGCAAACAACTTTGATACCACTGATATGGATTTATGAGCGGAACGGAATGAAACCACATATTTATGATATTAACATAGAGACACGGTGAACAATAACAAAGATACAGTAAAACTTGGCTTATATTAAATAAGAAATATGTTAAAAACTGTAAAATGCATATTGGAAACAAGATTGCTAGAATGGTGGTAGCGTATCTCTGAGAAGAGATGTGATGGCTACGCTCATTCACAATAATATGAGTACAATGAGGCTCTGAAGGCCATTTTACAATAAACATGAATTCCCAAATCCTAGACATCCAAAAACCTAACCCTAGGAGATGAAGCGCCAAAAGTCATGTGGGCCCCGTTGAGGTAAGTTAGTACATTAACTTCCTGAGGTCGTAACTTTTGCATATGATCTTCGTTTAGGGAGAACGATAGCTCGTTGGAAAGGTATTGATGAGGAGATTCATTTAGGTGGATCAACCAAATCCTTTTGCTATTATTGAGGTGTCTGGTCATGAAAAAGTGTCGTTTAGGCCCTCAAAATGGCCCCAGAAGTTCAGGAACCAAAAAACTGCTAAAACTAGTAAGTTGCCAAAAACTTGTTTTGAGCCAATTGGACAAGGTGGTTGGCCACCGAGATCCTCATGGATCAGGAACTTGTGTGACTTCGTACTTATTTTAGCAATATCATTTTTCTTTTTTAAGCTAGCTATAATATACATATGCTTTGATCTTCTAGATTGGGGTTAATGACCTCTTTACAATGTTTTAATTTTCTCTTTTCATCTATTTATTTATCACACCACAATTTCTCCTTAAATATAGATGTGATAGTAATTTTATGGCATCAATAGTCTACAAAGTGACCTCCTCTATTCTCCAATGATTTAGCCAAGATTGAGCATCTTTATGCTATCACCTCTTAAGTTGTGAGTGACTTTGATTGAGTTTCAAGAAATCTTAGGAAGCCTCTGGTCTTTCATGTTAGTTGTGTTGTGTGTGCACGTTAGTTAATAGACATACTCTAAATAGGGGAAATAATAGCTTCTATGAGGAGCATAGGATAGGGTGTATCTCTTTTAATTTTAAGATTCTAAATTATAAAAGGCTTATCAATGTCGTCACCTTGTTTTCTAGCAAAGTCCATGTTAACGCACCCAAGTGTTAGCACATTGAGACGAACCACATTGTAGATAGTTGTAACTATTTGGAATTGTAATATACAAACTTCATAGTATATTTGAATGAGATGAGGAGTGTTAGGGTTGGGTACATGTTAAGGTTACCTATTGTATATTAAGATTTTGTATGGAGGAAACATAAATCATAGCTTGAAGTCCCCTATGGGTATTGTCGGAGACATAAGGAAATCGTATCAATTATTTTATGGACTATAATATAAATGAATGTAATGTGGTTCCCTTTCTCATTGTAAGGTACTAGAAGGAAGTGTTGATATTATGGTAGTTGCAGAAGGTATTAACTTTCATATGTAACCTTTGACTAGAATAGAATATTCCAGAAGTAAGAGAAACCCTAAACATATGTGAGAAAACCCTAGAAGACAAGTCGGCTCAATAAAATCAGTAATATTGAAGTATTATATGCAGAAAAGGACAGGTCATCCCTGCTTGAAGAGAAACATGTTCAGATGGCCATATTAGTATAAATAAAGGACATCTTGGCTCATTTGTTTACTCATTCTCACACTCTCAGTCGCCCAACAATAGTGCGCAAGTTTGGAGGAGGAGCAATAGTAGTTGCAGTTGGACAATTTTCTATTTTTCATTATTTCTGGTACTTTCTCTTGTGCGCTACCCTTGGAGAAGGTGTGCTCTCTTGGTTATCTATTGGTTATGGTGTGGCTTCCTGGAATCATTCTTTCTATCAAAGGTTAAGGTTCTCAGGGGTGGTTTTATGCCTATGGTTGGGTGACAATGGTGTAGCATTGTATATGGTTAAACGAGCACATCAAGGGCACATCAAACATTATACTAACAGGTTATGGGCCCACACCACCTTCATCATAGTCTAAACACTAGAAGGTCGTGTGGAAATTATTTGTTAAAACTCATTTTGGCACCAGTTGCAGCTGCAACTAGGGTTTCTGATTTTGCAACTGTGGCAAACCCTAATCCAACTCTTTGGGCACCTTTAGTAAAGTATTGGACCTAATTTATGGACATTCTAGTGCACCCTGGCCTAGCACACCCTCTCATTCCCTCAGCTAGCAAAAATGTAGAGTTTGAGTTTTTGGGTCAAAGTCAAAGGTTGACTGGTCAAATTCAAAGCTTGACTAATCAAAGTCAAAGTTGAAGGTTGAATTTTGGTCAAAAAATGATTTTTGTGGTCAAATTTGAAATTTTAGGGTTTCTAGCTTGTTCTAATCATTGAACCTTTTTTCATTCAGTTTCTAACCTCTTCTTGTCAAGATGGTGTCTAGTTTCATATTAGAAGACAAGTTGAACAATACTACAAATTTCAAAGGTAGGCACTTGTATATTATTTTCAAGTTATATCATCCAACAAAGCATGATTGTGTTTGCAGGGGATGTACAAGAGACCTTGTCCAAGAAGTGAATTCAGTACATTTAGAGGAACAAGCACACCCTCCCTAGAAGTGAAGACTCCAGGTTTGATTATTTAAAATTGATATGTCTCTAGTTGTTATGGAATTATTACGATTTTATGTTGCATATTGATCTATTGAAGTTATGATCATTATAATAACCCCTTAATACTAGAGATACACTTTTTGATCTCCTCTATAGGAGTTATTCTTGTTCTTATGTAAATGCTTATTGCTTACGAGATGAAGTTGATCTCCTTTAGGATATGTTCTTGGTTACTGACCTAGACTCTAGGTAGGATATCTTTCATAGAGGATACCATGGAGATTTTGTTGTTCTTGTTTCTTGTTTTGAGTAGGTCATAAGAGATAAATCTGAGAGTGAGTTAGTGATCAAGAAGAAGACAACATAGTTTCATGACACTTTGCAAAATGCAAGGGGCATGGAGCAGACGAAAGTGTGGTCCAAGGATTCTCTCAGATAGAGGGAGTTGATTTCAGAGTTTGAGATGAAGGATATTGATCGGATCGGAAGCATGGTTGGCACCAGATGAGATCTTCGGTGAAGAGATTGAAGAGGTTTATCATGATGGACAGGAAGTCCATGACCACACCTATATCGATACATATGAGGAAGTTGTGTGACAGGATATACATTTTCTTTGTAGAGAGAACCTTGTGCCAGTATATGGTTGAGCCATGACTGTATTATTGGGTTACAACACAACATGAAGGTACCTATGTTGTACATATAGATATGATTAATCTCCGATGATGAAGTATGGCTACCAGAATATACATTTTTTGGATTGGAAGTGCTACTTCAACTTGGGATCAAGAAGGATTCCAGACAAGCAGGGAAGAAAATATTTGTAGCACTCAG
This sequence comes from Picea glauca, assembly GCA_000966675.3. NCBI lineage: Eukaryota > Viridiplantae > Streptophyta > Pinopsida > Pinales > Pinaceae > Picea > Picea glauca. Next base: position 796,287 of record JZKD02S1176861.1, on the reverse strand, counting down.
TCATATATTATAGACAATGATGCAAGATATGAAGTATGGTGGTTTTTCGAAGGATCTTGCAGGACTTCATCAGAGACATAGTGCAGGAAGGAGTAGTGAGGCTCCATCACTTATCCATCATGGCCATGATCTAGCATTTCATTTCATGGATCCACATCGTATTGTTTGGAGTCCATGCTCATTATGAGTATGAGTATGTGTACCTAGGGGATTGTTATATATATATGAAGCAGGGTGGATTTTCGAAGGATCTTGTAGGACTTCATCAGAGACATAGTACAAGAAGGAGTAGTGAGGATCCATCTCTTATCCATCATGGCCATGATCTAGCATTTCATTTCATGGATCCACATTGTATTGTTTGGAGTCCATGCTCAGTATGAGTATGAGTATGTCTACCTAGGGGATTGATCTATATATACTCATCCTTGGTATTTGATTGCAAGACTTCTTTGGTTTTCAAACCTCCTTTGATCTCTCCTTGCGCTACCTCACATGGACTTTATTGTAATGTATTTCGTCCATCCACTCATTTCCTGACCTCACACATTAGGCGACATCTGTTATAGCCTTAATCTCCACCCTATAGGCTATATAGGAAGCCATCAGAGGATAGAGGCCCTAATACAATTTTTTCCTGAGGTTTGATCCCTTTCAAAGCATTTTTATAGGTCCTCGTGTGACACCTAGTAGGAAACAAGCGAGGCCGCCATTGGACACTAGTGGCTCATCAAGCGAGGCACTGTCTAACTTCTATAATTGAGGAATTACGAGGTGATGGGTGAGTGATGAGTTGGATATTCATGGAAAAGGCCTAGGAAATCACATCATTCGAGTCTCTAGTGGCCTCTAGAAGGTCTATAAGCCTCTCCCAAGCCTCCTCTAAGAGTTGTATAACAAAGGCAAGCCTTGGGAAAGAGGAGGAATAATTCAAAGTAATGTTATGATGTCCAACTGCAGAGGTATCATCTAGAAGTCAATGATCCTAGCCTGACCAAGAAGTTGCAAATAGAGTCAAGGATCAAGGAGGATAAAGAAAGATGCATCTTCATCAAGTTGAGGTATGATTTGGTATGTATTCTCCATGATTTATTAATAAATCATTTGGTTTTCCCTTCATATCATTTGTGTTCATTGAATGAATGATAGATCTGATTTATTCCTTTATAGATCTGATTATAATTAGATTGGATCTAGGATTCTAATCCTTAGTAGAGGAGAAGAGAAGGTTTTGTTTATCTTTTGTATACATGAAGCAAGTTTTGGAGCTTGGATATGGTGCTTCAAGACTACAACAACTGGGAAATATGAAGGACCACCTCAACAAAGGTATGAAAATCTTCTCTACTCTCTAAGATGATCATGATTCTATGTGTGTAAGTATAGATCTAGGAAATCCATAAGAATTATACCCCTTTCCTATTTAGGATTTCTAGGCCAATCTTAGGGAGACCTTATTGATTATTCAGAGAGATCCCTCTGAGAAAAAATCGCATAATAGATTGGCGACTCCACTAGGGAGAATATGTAAGATCTCCCTAGGATTGGCCTAGAAATCCTAGACATGAAAGTGGTAGACTTCTTATGGATTTCCTAGATCTAGACTTACACAATAGATTCATGATCATCTTAGAGAGTGGAGAAGGTTTTCATACCTTTATTGAGGTGGTCCTTCATATTTCCTAGCTGTTGCAATCCTGAAGCACCAGATCCAAGCTCCACAACCTACCTCCTATATACAAAAGACAAACAAAACCTTCTCTTATTCTCTACTAAGGATTAGAATCCTAGATCCAATCTAATTCTAATCAGATCTATAAAGGAATAAATCAGATCTATGATTCATTCGATGAACACAAATGATATGAGGGGAAAACCAAATGATCTATTAATAAATCATGGAGAATACATACCAAATCATACCTCAACTTGATGAAGATGCATCTTCCTTTAGCCTACTTGCTTCTTGCCTCTCTTTGCAACTCCTTGGTCAAGCTAGGCTCATTGACTTCTGGTTGATACCTATACAGTTGGACAACATAATATTACTTTGAGTTCTTCCTCCTCTTTACCAAGGATTTCCTTTGTTATATAGCTCTTGGAGGAGGCTTGGGAGAGGCTTCTAGATATTCTAGAGGCCACTAGAGACTCAAATGATTTGAGTTCCTAGGCCTTTTCCACGAAGATCCAACTCATCCCTTTCCTATCACCTCCTAACTCCTCAATTCTAGAAGTTGGATAGTGACTCACTTGATGATCCACTAGTGTCCAGCAAGGGCCTCACTTGTTTCCTACTAAGTGTCATGCGAGGGCCTCCAAAAATGCTTTGAAAGGGGTCAAACCTCAGGAAAAAGATGTATTAGGGCCTTTATCCTTTGTTGGCTTCCTATCTATCCTATAGGGTGGAGATTAAGGCTATAACACACAATATCTATGTCACTCATGCAAATGATAGAGAGCTTGTTTCTCAAGTGCATCTTGCAAGAAATATTCATCCTCAACACTATTACCAACTTGATGAGAACTATGTTCTGAAAATGAGAACTCTCGCCCTAAAAACCCATATGTTTGGGTCAAAAACACCAAAATCAACCCCATTTAGAAAAGTGGTGCTATCGGTAACACCTTTTTTGGGGGGTTAATGTTAACACCTTTTGTAATGATGGCATTAACAACATTTCAATGTTGTCGACAAAAACCTTGAAATCAACCACCGAATTGAAAAGTAGTGCTAACAACAAAACCATTTTTTAATTTTGAGATTAAAAATACAACTTCTACAAAACCTGTGGACGTGACAGTTGGTACTGCTGCAACCACAACCTTAAAATTGACTCTCGAATCAAAAAGTGGTGCTCTCAGTAGTAGCAACTTTTTTTCTAGGGACAAAATTGTGAGTTTTTTGAAATCATGGTCTTGACAACCATTACCCTTGGAACCAAAATATTTTTTTTGTAAGCTATATGTAACTATATTATATTAACATCAGTAAAATTACATCTTTTTGTCTGCTGGTATGCCACTTGGGAAACCAGACCAACAACAAAATAACTATTTCTTAAGGCTAAAAGTCTTATCCCTATCAAAAAATAACATGTCACTGTCTGCTAGATAACAAAAGATGAAATGCCTATCTACAATGGTCTGGTATGCTAACTTGTGTTGGGATATCTAAATATACCCAATATGATAAATTTGTAAAGCTATAAAACAAAGCATGGAGAAATTAAGCTTGAGGAGAGGGGGCATTGTCCACCAAAACCTGATGATTTCCCTTGCTTGGTTCATTGAGGTTCAATCCAACTGTCTTTTCTTTCGGGAGAGAAATTTCTTGGTCCATCTCTTTAGTTTGCATCTAGAGGTATTCTAGTTGCAACAACATTTCATTGATGAATGAGTTCTTGTTTTTCATTACATTTCCCAAAAGGGCCTTGATATGTCGATAAAGATCAATTGTGCGATAGTATTTTGTTTCCTAGGAATGGGAGGACCCTATGTTGGGGATCCATGTGGTGATATTTGCATCAATGTCCCCATGTATAAATGAATGTTTTCCTCCATTAGATCTAGCTTGACACAATTTTTTTTTTTTGGGGGGGGGGCGCGGTATTAACTCTAAAGGTCTCTGCATAAGCCATGGCCTCTTTTTTGGCCCTTGGTAAAGGTAGTCTTCTATGTTGGTGTTGACCCCTCCACCCTGACCCTCCTTGAACCATCATCATGCACAGGATAAGATAACCAACGATGTATAGAAGAGTGTTATTCTAATCTAGCAAGGGGTGACTGAGACAGGAGACAAAGGAGCTAATCAAGCAGGGAAAATTATGGTGGAGGATGGATTTCCACCAAGCTTTAAAGCCCCTACAACTGTAAATGAATCTAAGGGTTTTGGATCATGTAACAATCCCTCTTCCATTGCATCATGTTAATTCTTTGAATGCCTTACTAATTGCGCCATTATCAATCCCAAAAGGGGAGTTGTTGTTGGGAAATAATACCCTACGGACTAGCAAACTAGGGCTAGGATCGCATGTAGATTTTGACCATAAAGAAATGACCTTTTAACCTACCACTCAAAACTTGAACCCCTCTTTCCCAATACATGCATGGAAAGGAACTACTAACCTTTTTACTGTTGTTTGGTGTAGATCCTCCGTTGCGCTCTTAACTGCTTGCTTGCACCGCTTCTTCCAAAGTTATCCTGCGATTAAAACACACAACCATGCATGCATGCTACTTTTATACTTGAGGGTTAGAAATTAAGCATAAATTACACAAACCACATATAACTCATGCATTGGGATGGGAAAACTATTCTTTTATTATTTACGAAATGAATCAACTTACAATAGAAGTCGAGATCGACCATCGCTCCTTGATCCTGATCCTGGGCTCCTCCTCTTCTTTTGTCTTCCAACTACTTTGCGTTAATTCTCCTTAGGCTCTAGGAAAGGCTAAAGGGTTGGGAAAAATGGATTTGGCAAATGGGCAGAGTTTCTTCGCTATAATCTTCCTCCTCCAAATAGTACCCCACCCCTTCTTTTATAGGCTAGAAGGAGCTAGGGTTTTGGACAAACTCTCGGCCATGCATGGCCGAGTGTTTTAGTTAACTGACCCATAGCTTTTTGTCCCATCGGCAACTTTCCTATTTTTGAGTTTTGTTAGGTAAACGCGCGCTGTAGTAGGCCTGCCAGCGTTCACACGCGTGCAGTAGTGGGTTAGGGCGCGTGTACCTTTACCCAAGAGGATTTTCAAAGAGGTTGTTCAACAGATGTTTTGGCAATGAAGGGATATGAGTTGGCCTGATGCCAGGTAAGCATGTGCGGTGCAATTTAGGGTTATAACAGATTCCCCCTAATGTGTGAGGTCAGAAGAGCATCTGATGGCCAAAATACATTACCAATCTTTGACCAATCTGTACTGATATGCTAAATGAGGGAGCCCAAGAATCAGGAATCAGGAGGTGTCGTCTGCAAAATAACAAATGTCTCACCGAAGTGGGCATACCCATGCTCGGGATAAAATAGAACCATGGATACCAATCAAATACACTGTAGATCCATGTCAAATAACTATAAAGAGTAGCCGTGAATAATACACAACGGAGCTACATCTCGAAATCAGAAAGATATACATATAGAGTATCCATCTCCTAGAAGCTGATTCAGCCTGATGGTTGTACTTCAGAGCTCGAGCAACAACTTTAAAATCTTCTAAACTCGGGTAGGAGTGTAATATGAGTGTACGACTGCACTACCCATAGGTCTTCGACGTCTTGTCGGTTATGGACTTGATAATCTTGATGATCGGACTGAAGGCTTCAGTGATTTTGAACAAGGACTTGATTGGACATTTAAGATGGCTGGGCATGTGGACAAGTGACATATTGCAAAGGGGCTGACTCAGGCTTAGTGACAAACTTCCCTTGGATAATAGCACGACAAGTGATAAGACTCAGGCAACATATCTGTTAATCATAAGTCTACGAAGCAGGAGGCAACGCAAACTCTTCATATGTTTGGAAGAGTAACCAAACAGTGGAGGACACAACTCGATATAGTGAGAAAAAGCTTCCTAAGGTCGTACTACATCCCATAGTCTGATGATCAAACGGAAAGATGTGCTTCATCCAAGGGCGACTCATTATGCTGCCAATAAAGAAAATACATTTCCCATCCTCTTTTGGGGGTATATTTGATTTTTTTGTTCTTTTTGATGATTTTGAAAAAGAATAAAGGAATATTACATTACAATGGAGGAACGAGTACTGCAAACATACAAGCTCGAGGCACAAGGACAAGACTGATGTTCTGGTAAAATGATACTCGGAAAAAATCCTCCAGTGGCCAAAGGTGTTAAGACGCAGAAGAAAACAGTTACTAGGATGATGGGTAAGGTATGCAAATGCGGTTGATAGAATACACAATGGTAACGTCCTTCGATGTAAGTTTAACGAGCCCAGAGAAGGGAAGCTCGGTGGTTTTTCATATTTAGAGAGTCTGAAAAAGCATAAAAGGAAAATCCATTGGGGTACCTTTTTCGTCAATAGTCTAGTCGGTTCGAAAAAGGGATAAACTAGCACCGATTAGATGTCAATTCAAAAACCATTTTAACGAGTGTGACAAGGACAAGATCACTCGGCATTTTTTTCACTTTTAAGGAGTTTGAAAAAAGATTAACTATGGACTCCGTCAGGAATATTCTTCTGGACCAATTTAACGAGTGTAAAAGAATAAGGTCACTCGACGATCTTTTCAATTTTAGGGAGTTTGAAAAGAGCTTAACTATGGA
>JZKD02S1176861.1:773083-789946 GCA_000966675.3 Picea glauca | reverse complement strand
TCTAAAGAATGGGAATTCGATAGAGTATACCTTTGTTCGTACAGTTGACCGTCCGGACCGAAAAAGGGGTAAACTACCGCCAGACAGACGTGACTTCAAATTTCAGTTTAACGAGAGTGAAAGGTCACAAGATCGCTCGGCAATCTTTTCATGTTTAGAGGGTTTGAAAAGGGCTTAAAAGGAGACTCGTTATGTTTTGGGAGTCCGGAGAGTAAGGCAAAGAGTGAAAAATACCCATGCAAATGAGGCTCAAACTCGTACTCAGGAAAGACTATACGGACTCTCGAGCCTACTATGTTGTTAAAAACGACATGGACACCATAATGCAACCAGGACCTACCTAGGGCATCCATGTTGTGGTAAGCTCTACCACCAAGTTGCGACACTTCTAGAGCAGATATGACGGTTCTATGTCACAATCGGGTGGGATTGATCCTATAGCATAAGAAAAATCCAACGAGATGCAAAAGTTGGAGCGATATCCTAACCTATATGCTCAAGTGGATTTTTGAAAAAAAAAAAAATTTTGCACCGTCAATATAACTTTTTTTTATTTTTTCGAAACTCAAAAAAACAATTGTCCTAATACCTACTTAAATCCCTCCCATATAACTCCTGGATCACTCAAAATGGTTTTTGGTATAAAGACACTGATAAGGGGGGCCAAAAAAGTGACAAAAAGAGGCCAAAAAGTCTATAAATAGAAGCTGGTAGCTCATTATCACCATTGCTGATTTGGAAATTGACTCTGGAGCCAAAACACCCCCTTTTCCAAAGATCGTGATTCCGAGAGCTACAGTGGACGAAACAGACTTCTTCTTGGACCAAGTAAGTACAAACTCCCTTATATAGCTATTCAATACTTCCATTTTTAGAATTTAGTTGATTTTGGGGGTGGGCGTCGACCTCAAAAAGGTCGGCCCTAGGCAAACACAGGTTGTCCAGGGTCAGCCCGCGGGTACCCACGTGAAGAGAAAAGCCTGCATGCGGGTACCTGCGACTGGCACCTCTACAGGCCGCGTTTACCCCCTGTGTGATGAAAAAGTCAATGAAAACTTGTATTGACCCTCCTTTACCTTGTTGTTGTTGCCAGGATGTATGTTCAGTGGAGGGAAAGGGAGCACGAGGCCGCCAATGAGTTAGTGGCTGTAGATCCGAATGTTGTGGCCGTGCTGACACAGTGCGGGTTGGTGAAATTCTTTTTATGTCCATTCATGCGCGCAACCAAGGCTACTAAACGCCTTGGTTGATTACTGGCACCCTGATGCAGAGGAATTCATGCCAGAGGGGAAATCCTTGGTGCCCACCACCGAGGATATTTACTTTTTGACTGGCCTCTCAAGGAGAGGGGAACCAGTCAACTTTCAGACGTTTCTTGCGGGGCCGAGCAAAGTCTCGGAGCTGATTGATGAGTACTGTGAGGCTGGGACCGATCATAGAGGTTCATCGGTACCAGTTAGTAGGATTACCATTCTCGCCCTACAAATTGTTTTATTTCTCATTGGGCAAATTACCGGCTCAGTAGCCGTGCACCAGGCTTCGCGCACACAGATGAACTGTGCGATCCAGTGCATGAATGCACAAATTTTTGATTGGAGTACCACACTATTGGAGTGCATGAAGATTTAGTTGACATCTTGCCGACAGCGGACACACATGAACTTCGGGTTTAGGACCATCCTGTGTTCATTTTTCTTCAAGAGAGTTCTGTGTTTCAGTCCTCGGCTAACAGTACGAGGACATCTGGCCACTTTCCCTGTAGTATGCAGATGGGCATTGTTACTGTCACGACAGGGTGGTGGAATGACCGTGGAGGCCTTCAACGACGACTTTTTTGCTTGGCTGTCACGACAGATCCCAGCTATTTAGGACTACCCATATGCGGGGATCGACTTCTCCATAGATCCAGAGATACCAGTTCCTCCTGGTGAGGAGCGAGGGGAGATGGGTAAGTCTCTACCTGTTTAGTTTTTTTGTTTGCATATGTAATTTTTATGTCTTTTTGATATATATATCATGTTTTTGTATACCATAGTTTTTTATGGGTGAACATTTATTGCATGTAGATGTGGGACCCGTGCGACCTGTCGACTATGCACGGAACAGGCATCGCCCACAGCCAAAACCCGCAGCTGCCGCCGCTAGAGGAGCAGCAGTAGCAGGGAACCTCCCAGTAGGAGAGGCCGAGAGGGTCCTGAGGCGAATTGAGCGGAACTTTACTACGCTCACTCGCATAGTTCCCATGGCAGAGATAGAGGACCTGCCACCCTCCATGCAGACTCATGTTGTGGGGGCACCTCGGACATGGGTCCGATTTTTTAGGCATTTAGCCCAAGCTGTACATGATTATAACAGGGCCCATAGGCCCTGAGCAGACTTTAGACTTTTTATGTGCCACGAGCACTGATATGTATATATTTTTTGAGGGCATAAGCCCAATGACTCATTATTGTTCCCACTTTTGAGGTGTTTGCGCCCATCTATGTACTCTGAGGATTTTATGATGTTTATATATGGTTTTTTTTTTATCCCTTTTTCGTGTCTTATGGATTATGTGTGAAAAAATGTATTTACATGTTTATGTCCATGATATTTTTATATGTGGGCAAGATGCCAATCTAAAATGTGATTAGCTAGAGTATCTGTGATTTGGTTTAATCTCCTAGGAACGTGAAAATATGTAATATAATCAAAGTTGCGTTCTAAGAGACATACCCTAAGGAATCGTCGGTGTAAAGTTGGATCATGTACCCGGTATATTCTGTTTAGCTGTGACACAACCAGTTGAGCATCTAGATAGACCCAGAGACGAGAGATGCCCAATGACAAAGCGTCACGAAGCAACTCAATAACTGCACTATACTCGACAACATTATTTGTGGTGTCACCTAAGCATATACCTCCGGAAGATAACAACTGACCCTGTGGTGTAAAGATTACCGAAGATGCGGAGGCAAGCCTCTGCATGTGTCGACTAGCACTGTCCACATACCCAACGAACACCTAGGACTCACTTGACATCTGCCATATTGACGAAAGATAACATCAATGACACATCCATAACACTTTTTAAAAGAAACGTAGAAAAGTAATAGTACAAAGACTATACATATGTTACAAAAAGTTACCCACAGTGACCTCTCTATGAGTAATACTTCTTGAGGTAGAGCCCATTTCTAGGCTCTGCCAAAGCATTCCCTTCAAAATCGACCAAATGATAAGCGCCATTTTTTAAAACCTCCTTAATAATGAAGGGTTCGAACCAAATGGGTTTAAACTTTCCTGCCCCCAGGGGGTCCTTATCTTGGTCATAGACCAGGACAAGGTCGCCTTCAGAAAAAATCCGAGGATGAATGGACCTATCATATTGACACTTGACCTTATTTTTATGAGCCTCGTTAGCCAGGGCCGCATCGCGATGCTTCCCATCAAGCTGCTCAAGGTGTACTAACCATTCTTCAAGTGGAGAAGTGTCTGGCAATAATTGTACTGCCAATTTCAGAGATGGTATTTGACATTCGATGGGCAAGACTGCCTCTATCCCGTAAATGAGTTGGAAAGGTGAGAAATCGGTTGTAGTCTTAACTGATGTTCAGTAAGCCCATAATGCCGAGTATAACATCAAATGCCAGTTTGACTTGGATGAGTTGATAGTTCGCTGTAGAATCGTCTTAAGAGTTTTGTTTACAACTTCCACCTGCCCATTGGCTTGGGGGTAGTGAGGTGATGAATGTTCTTGCCGTAACCCAAGATTTGATGTTAATTCGGACATCATTTGGTTCTGAAAGTGACTGCCATGGTTAGTGACAATCTCTCTCGGGATGTCGAACCATGCTATAATTTGGTTGAATAAGAAGAGAGTTGCAGTCTCTCCATCATCTTTAAACGTTGTCATAGCTTTGACCCATTTAGTGAAGTATTCGAAAGCTACGATGATATAGCGATGCCCCCTTGCTGACGGGAGGTTGCATGTAGTGTAATCAATCCCCCACTTAGTGAAGGGACCAACTGTGATGACATGAAACATAGGAGCTGGATGTGCCCTCATCTTCCAAGAGAAGATTTGGCACGGATGGCACTTCTTGACCGACTCGATACAATCTTTGATAAGTGTGGGCTAGAAGTAATCTGCTCGTAAAATCTTCTGGGCTATTGCCAACCCAGATAAGTGACCGCCACAAGCTCCTGTATGAAAATCGTTGAGCACTATGACGACCTCCTCATGAGTGAGACATCGACGCAAGATGCACTCTACACCTCTTCGATACAACGTATCATCGAGTATGAGATAGTTCTTAGCCTGATGGCGTATCCGTCGACGCTCGTCATGAGAAGCAGATGTGGGGCACTTCAAAGTCTGGAGATAGATCAGTATATCTCCGTACCAGGGGTCTGAAGATTCAATCAAAAACATACCCCCCTGGATAGGCGATTCCTCAGGCACAACATCACCTGACTCAACCAGAAGCTCCGAAATAAGTTCTGCAAAGACCAAAGACTTCTTGGAATTTGCTGAAACGAAGTCTAAGTCAAATTCTTGGAGGATGACCATCCATATACTGATTTTTCCACCGATAACTCATCGTGTCAACATGTACTAGAATGGATTCATGACAACAACGACGATGGTCTTGCGAAACAGAACATAGTGATGGAACCGTTGAACAGCATGAACTGCTGCCAATGCAAGTTTTTCTAGATGGGAATAATTAAGTTCCGGTCCTACGAGGCCTTGACTTAGGTAATAGATCACGTATTTTGAAAACGAATCATCTTCTTGAACTAAAACCATGCCTATGGTTGACTCTGCGGCAACCAGATATAATAAGAAATCTTTGTTATAGTTAGGTGGTCATAGCAGAGGTGCGGTTGTGAGGGAGTGTTTTAATGCGTCGAAAGAGCATTGAGCGGGTTCGTCCCAAAAAAAGGATCATCTTTCTTAAGTAAACGCATAAAGATCTTGGTGATTTCGGCATAGTTGGCAATGAAGCATCGTAAGAAGTTCGCCTTGCCTTGAAGACTTTGAAGTTGTAAGATTGTGCGTGGGGGGGGGGGAACTGGATGATTGCCTCCACCTTAAGAGGATCCACCATGATCCCTGTGGTTGATACGATGAAACCTAACAAACGTCCTAACGTGACGCAAAAGATGCACTTGTTGAGATTCAAGCGAATCCTGAAGTGGCGACAGCGTTTGAAGATTAGTCTGAGGTGCATAGGATGATCCTTTCGCTTGCGAGAGCGTGATGCTAAATCATCTAGATAGGCCTCGACTATATGTTTGAGGTCGTGAAAAGAAAAAGACATGGCCCGCTGGAAAGTGGCTCCAACATTCTTGAGGCCAAAAGGCATCTTACGATAGGCGAATGTACCCCACAAACAAATGAATGTCATTTTGTGTTGGTCCTCAGGTTTGATTTGGATTTGATTATAGCCCGAAAAACCATCCATGAATGAAAAGGCTTCACAACTGGCACATTCATCAATGATCTGGTCGATGAATGGGGTTATAATTATCTTTTGGACATGCCTTGTTCAAATCACGGAAATCAGTACATACACGAATCATGCCTTGTTTTTTATCGACCGGCACGGGGTTTGACACCCATTGAGTCAAATGGATAGGGTAAATGAACCTTGCCTTGAGCAATTTCTCAACCTTAGTCCTAATGGCTACTTCTTTCTTAGGATTAACTAGATGAAGTTTTTTTCGAACAGGCTTGGCATCAGGATACGTTGTGATTTCATGTTCAACTATTTTCGGATCGATACTTGGCATTTCCTCATAAGACCAGGCAAAAACGTCGCGGAATTATTTGAAAAGATCCGTGTAAATCTGAATCTCTTCGGGGGAGAAATCCGCCCCGACAAAGACATTCTCCACCATGCCAAGGTTGCCGGAGATGTTGATAGGTATGGTTTCAACGATAGTCGCCATATTTCCCTCAGCATAAATTTCTTGTGTAGCTAAAAGGTTAATAGGACATGACTGATCTCCCGTCATGGTGATAGTGAATTCTCCTGCCTCGATTCGGTGTAACTCTGGGAGGAAATATGATCTGTGATGAAGATCGTCCCAAGGTTTGTCCGGGCTAGTCATTGCTTCGATTACTAATTCATCAGAAGGAAAGACTAAGTCTAACGAATCGATGGTAGCAAGAGAATCCTGAGCCCAAATAGGCTCTGGAAGTGGATACAACTCTTGTGCCGGATTCGGATCAGGGTTAGCTAAAGTTTGTTGGACTAAAGAGTACGCTAATTCAGCAGCCGACAAGGGCATGGACATGCCGGAGTGCCCTGTCTCATCCATCGTGGCTGATGGGGAAGGAAGAATCCATGGATTCTCAAAGTAAGTCGTGCGGAACGACAAAACTTGAAAAATCTAAGCTGTGTGGTGGTTAGATATAAACTTGACATCGTCATGAGTGAGTGGGTAATCGAAGGTACCCATCAAGGATGGGCACAAACCAACTCCTACGTTAACGACATCGGGCTGAGGATTATCAATCATGGGAACTGTGGATGCCCCCAAAGCTGGGTCAGGCCTAGAGAAGGACAATTGATCAATGGTCACTATCCAACCCTCGTGTGGAAACAACAAGACTCGGAAAATTGTAGCAAACACAGCTTGCATAGAACAAGTCCAACTCCGACCTAACAAGAGGTTATAGTTGAGGGGAGCATTGACTACCTCTACTTCGACGCACACGGTCTTCCCTCCTAACTGCACAGGGAAAGAAGGAACGATGCCATGTGGTAGGAAAGAACGACCATCGAACGCAGTGAGGAGAGTAGGTGATGGATACAAAGCGGGCTGACTAATGGCCTTCCAGCATGCTAACGAAATAATGCAAGTCGAAGCGCCCTCGTTGATCACCGTGCGGAAGATATTTCGTGTAAAAGTTTTCATGGGATGAGCCACTACTATCTGAAACGCGACGTGGTAAGGCAGACAAGGTTTTAAGTCGGTCATATCTAACATGATGGTACCCGGGTTACAAGTCTCAGTAGAGCCTAAAGCAGTCAACAAGGCTTTCCTCTAAGCAGGGAAGCTTTGGAGGACCTCCAAAGCGGACATCACACAAGGGGTTTGTGATAAATCTTCCACCACAGAGTAATTCTGGGTGGCCCTTGCATTTCGGTTGTGAGAATCTTTCTTAAATGCACCCTTTGGGATGCATGTCATTGTTTCACCCAACGTCTTCTCGATCTATAGAGGAAGAGATGGGATCTCAGCTTCTTTACCCTTCTCAGAGGCGCTTGGTTTACTATAGTCATGCGCTCTAGTCGTTATTAAAGAATCACCCCTAACCATATATACATTCGCGGATGAGGAGTTGTTTGGGGGAGGGCAGGTTTCTTGGCTGCCCCCTTCGACACTTGTAGAGGCTTGAGTTAAATTTTGTCCATGCTAAAAGGGATTAGTCAACACGACTTGCTGTTGTTGTGTGACAAAATTTTGGGCCTTTGCAAGTCGAGGACATAGATGGGTCGGGTGGTCTTCCACACATAAATTGTATGGATACTTCGCCTTCCATTTTTCTGTGGTGCCCTTGCCAGCATTATTAGTGGGTTTTTTATCCCCCTTACCCTTTTTGCGTTGTTTTTTCTTCCCTTCCGACTGCTGGGTGGCCTTTGGGTTAGTCGTCTGCATGGAGTGTACTTCCGATGTTTGGGTAGGAGGAGTAGCCAAAGCAGTAGTCTGGCTGGCCGCTGAGTGTTGCATAAATAACTATTACAATTGCTTTGTCAATTGCTCAGCGGGCTTGGTTTGTGCTGAGCCAACAATACCATCAACATGTGGTCCAACTCTCTGTATAGTTTTATCTAGTATTGATCGTGGTGCATCCAGCAGGATGTTGTATAATAAACCAGACTGAGAATAGATAAGCTCAAACTGTTGAGCCCTCATGATGGCATCTTCTTCGGAGAAAACTCCTGAAGTTGCGATGTCTTTGGATAATTGTGGGACTAAAGACTTAAAGAACCACTCAAGCAGGAATGATGGTGGGACTGGTACTTTGATTAGACTCTTCCGACATCTCCACTCTCGGATATGATCTGAGATATGGTCCGCTGTTGTCTATTCGAAATTGGCAAGCAGATCTATGCCGGCGTCGTATCCCATAGGTAACTGGAAATGGTTAAGGAAGGCCATCGCCAGTTTGCCAAAAGAAGAATATCTTGAGCGATCAAGCTCGATGTACCATTTCACGGCACTCCTGATAAGAGTGCGTTGAAACAATCACAACTGGACGGAGTCATCTTTCAATGAGTTAGATGAACACCAAAGATGGAAAGTAGTCACGTGATCACCTGGATCTTTGTTAGGCTTGGCCTCGAACTTTGGAATGTCCGAAGGAAACTTCGTTGGCATAGGAGGCCAACGTGGATCGTGAAAAATAGGATCATTTAACAACCTTGTCAAATCTGGCAAGTGTAACGTCACCAGGAAGGGTAGTTTGGGTTGCTGCTGATAGCCTGGGAAAAAGGGTCCTGGAGTTTGACTGGCACCAAGTTGCCAGGAAAAGTTTGGCTGCTGGCCCGGATTCTGGTAGAAACCATGACCCTGACTAGCGTAAGGATTTTTCATCTGTGGAGACATCATTGGTTGATTCCCCATAAAGGACATAGGATGTTGGGAATTCATCGTGTTTGACAGACTTTGAGAAGGATTACCCCATGCTGGTCCTGATGGGAGAGGCATAGAAGTCTGTCCAAGGTTCCATTAACTGTGGAAAGAATTACCCCAGAACGAAATTCCAGAGGAGGGAACGGATCCTTGTCCTGAGTTCCAAAGTCCTGCTATATGTGCCCCCGGCAGAGGAATAGTACCCTACGCTGGAGTAGACTGTCCAAAAATGGGATTGTCCCCAGACGGGAAAGTGGTGGATGCGAAAGTGTTGTTACCAAACGTCTCGTTCCAAACAAACGGTGACGAACCTACCGGCATAGTGTTTGCAGGTGTTCCTTGACTCCCAGCTCCAAATGAACTCGTGTGTGTAGGCTGCCCGGTGGACTGCTGATGCAGACCACCAAGCGAAGGGGACGAAGGAGAGATATGACCTCCAGCGTAAGGAAAAGCGTTAAAAGGGACAGGAATTCCCCCAAGTTGACCTTGCAGAGGAGCGTTAGAGCTCCCTGCCCCCAGACCCAAAGTCTGTAAAGTGGAGTGAGTGAGTGCAGGACTTGTGCCTGAACTAGGCATACCGTATGAGAATGGAGAGCCTGTCGCACTAGGTGTGAAGGGATTTGTGGACATCGCGATAGATGGGGTCGGTCCACTATGCGACGTAGTTGTGGCCGAGACCATGGTGGCCCGGGCTGCCGACGACAAGTTAGGAGATGCTTCTCCTATGGTAGAAATGGTGGTAGGAATGGAAGAATTCCCAGAGGAAGTAACAACGTTTGTTTCCATAGCTGTATGAGGCACTGACAGGCGTTCGTAAAAATGGATTGGTACACTGATCGATGGCCAAGTATTAGTGGTTGGGGTTTCAACCAAACCAAGATTGGCGGTTGATTCCTTCAGGAGTTGTTCGGGCACAATGGTTTGTAACCCAGTTGCTTCAAAATACCCTTGTTGGTCTAGCTTCCGCCTCAATGGTGGCGGGGGTGGCTCCAGTATAACCGGCGGCAGGCCCAAAAGCCTTCGTGACCGATGGAGCTCGGGATCCTCCACTATGTGAGAAGATCCAAGACACGCAAAGGTATTCTACACATTCAAACAGTAACACTCACTAAAAAAGAAGCCCCTAAAAGATAAGACAAGCAATCACTAACTATTTTGAAAAACAGTTACAACAACCAACACTAGAGCAACTTACCGGTGCAAGTGAAACTCGAAAACGGAAGCACCCTCTGGGTATACTCTGCAAAGCGTGGCCCGATGTCTGTCCTAGGTACTGCAGTATACCCCCATAGTCATTTGTGTATGTCCCTAAAAAAGATTGGCAACTAGTTTGCCAGCACGCGAACAGTCACCAGGCGGGTACAGTCGATAGTCGGGTAGACCACAATGAGTAGGGTATCAAGCCCAAAACCTGTCATGGGTATCAAGAGAAAATGGTATGGAAGACAACTAAGGACCTCGAATGGATTCAAGACCCACGAAGCCCCATGGCAAATTCAAACGACGGAATCCCAAAACAAATCCTCAATATGTGTTCTCCACTACGCTTGGTCCAACTTTGGAGGGGTTATCTCCGCTACCTTTCCTCACACGACCTCATGTTTATCCCCTGTGTTAGAGGGGGGTCCCGGATAACTTCCATGAAACTGGACTTCTACACTCCCTATCACAGAATCCAATGTTTGGTTTTGAGTGGCCTTGGAGAGTTTCCTCTCCAACCTAATCCAAGGCCCTAGTCCTAAACTAGTTTGTGAACCCTACAAACAAAAAAGTCTAATAGATTTTAAATTAGCGTTGCTTTTATGGGCTTTTTTACATCACGGGGTATGAAGGTGAAACTGATGATGTGTAAAGACTCAAAGCAAAAACAATAATGAAAAAAGATGGGAACAAAATGCTTTTACTAAATGCAAAAATCAACAACTTTTCACACAAGAAAGACTTCTTTTCTTTTCAATTTTTCTAAGATTTAATGCAGCAAACATAAAGGAATTTCACTCGACTACGAGCTACTTATGCTCTAAATGCACCGAAAAAACTTATGAACAAAAGACTTCTTCCTAGCTATTGATGTAGAAACACAATCTTCCAACAAAGAAGAAAATGAAAAAGAAATATATATATATATTTTTTATTTAAGTGCTAAATGAAGCAACAAAGGGAAAATGCCGACAAGCACAAAACCAAGAAGACAAAACAAAATTCTCGCTTAAAGCGCAGATTGCAAGGAATCAGAGCAAAGATACACAATGGCAATCAAGAAAGCACAGACTCCTACGCTTGTCTAAAAACCATAAAACAAAATTTTCTTTTTTATCTTTTCTATCAACTATCAACTAAGAAAAAACAGGCTAAGGGTAAGAGGCCCTAACCTACTGACTGTTCAAACCTAGGCTCAAACACCTGAGAGGAACACTTCTCACCACAGGAGGGGATGACTGCCCCACCCTGATTGAAAATCCACCTATTAAGCACGCCTCTGTCACTAAAACAGCACGCGTGCAAACACGTGCTGAGCTACCACAAAGCGCATGTACTCGCGGGCTGCACTTGCATAGGCCGCGTGTATATATAAACCACAAGACAAAAATAAACACAGGCAGCCCAGACCAGGAAGAGGCCTCTGGTATTGATAATCAGGGTCTCTTGAAGGCTTGGATGCTTCTTCTTAACAGAAAAGAAAAATAATTGCAAGAAATAACAAAACGCAATAAAGCAAACTAAGACAAGACTATGAACCAGCAAGACTCAGACAGGATCCAGAAAGCCCCCTGAGAATGTATAATTCTGACAGGGAAGAGGAGGACCACCTCTCAAGCTCTCTGAACTCCCACATGCTACTGAAACCTCTACAATAGGCGTTCAAACGCGGGCTATAGAAGGTTAGGGCACGGACACATGTGTGTAGGCCTTCTGTAGGCCGCGTGTACCTCTGTGTGTCCCGAAAATTGTCGTCAAGCAACAGTCAGGGAAAACTGGTATAGAGAACCAGACTCCCTGCTAGCTCAGGCCTTACAGAAAAAGACAAGCAAAGAAATAGAAACTCTAATCTCTTAAACTACCCAAAGACTCAACTAAATCCGGAAACCCTAAAGAGTATCTTCCCCAGCAGAGTCGCCAATTCTGTTGTTGGGAAATAATACCCTACGGACTAGCAAACTAGGGCTAGGATTGCATGCAAATTTTGACCATAAAGAAATGACCTTTTAACCTACCACCCAAAACTTGAACCCCTCTTTCACGATACATGCATGGAAAGGAACTACTAAAATTTTTACTGATGTTTGGTGTAGATCCTCCATTGCGCTCTTGACCGCTTGCTTGCATCGCTTCTTCCAAAGTTATCATGCGATCAAAACACACAACCACGCATGCATGCTACTTTTCTACTTGAGGGTTAGAAATTAAGCATAAATTACACAAACCACATATAACTCATGCATTGTGATGGGAAAAGTATTCTTTTATTATTTACGAAATGAATCAACTTACAATAGAAGTCGAGACCGGCCACCGCTCCTTGATCCTGATCCTGGGCTCCTCCTCTTCTTTTTTCCTCCAACTGCTTTGTGTTAATTCTCCTTAGGCTTGAGGAAAGGCTAAAGGGTTGGGACAAATGGATTCGGCGAATGGGCAGAGTTTCTTCGCTATAATCTTCCTCCTCCAAATAGTACCCCTACCCCTTCTTTTATTGGCTAGAAGGAGCTAGGGTTTTGGACGAACTCTCGACCATGCATGGCTGGGAGTTTCAGTTAACTGACCCATAGCTTTTTGTCCCATCGTAAACTTTCCTATTTTTGAGTTTTGTTAGGTAAACGTGGGTTGTAGTAGGCCTGCCAGCATTCACATGCGTGCAGTAGTGGGTTAGGGCATGTGTACCTTTACCCAATAGGATTTTCAAAGAGGTTGTTCAGCAGATGTTTTGGAAATGAAGGGATATGAGTTGGCCTGATGCTAGGTAAGCATGTGTGGTGCAATTTAGGGTTATAACAGGAGTGAACCTCATAAGTTTCAACCACCATCGTATGAAGCTTGTTGTGAGTATGACCAAGCCCAACCTTCACCTACATTAAACCATCGTCCATTCCAAACCTCCGCCTCAATCAGGCGGCATTAACCTCATTTGCAATGGTGAAATGAACCTCGTTGATGGCGTCCCTTGTCATGTTAATTTTGAGCATGTGGCATGTGACCAGGCATCCCTCCATGTGGTGCTTCATAGGGTTGGTGATCTCTATGATTGGGTATCATTGGACAAGTACCTGACAATGGTTACCTCCCTGTCACCCCATCGAGAGACCCTTGGAACCAAAATCTTAAAACCAACCACAAAATCAAAAAGAGGTGCTATCAGTAGCACCCTGTTTTTTGGGGGATTAAAATTGGAACATTTTAGAAACCATGGCTTGAAATTCCAACACTATTGTAAACAAAATTATAAAAAGGAAAAAAAATGAAAAACAAAAAAAATAAGAGAAAACAAAAAAAAAAGATGAGAAAAAACCCAAACAAGAATAAGAAGATTTTTTAAAATAAATTTCTTTAGATAAACACTTAAAATAAAAAAAATAAAAAATAAAAACTTAATTAGGACATATGAAAAAATAAAGATTTAAAACACACACACACACGTATAATGTTATTTTCCATGCTACAAAGTCTGGGAAAAACCCCTGCGTACTTCCCCTCATTTATAGGATGGTAGTTAGGGAAAACCCTAGAATCCTCATAGAACAAGACCAATCAACAACAGGGCTCAAAGCCATTACAACAACACACACATCAAGAGCTCAACATGTCACTTGAAAGAATTGAACCCAGGTGGGGAGGATAACATCCCTCCCAACCACCTAAGCTAAACCCAATTGATACACACTAACGTGGGTGAAGAGGATAACATTTCTCTCAACCACCCAAAAAAACCCAATTNTATATATATATATATATATATATATATATATATATATATATATCGGTGGATTGCAAAAGCCCCTCAATACTTCAAGATTATTTTTATTGTTATTAATAATTGATGACTATTACTATCCACCAAGATCAATTTTGGTCTACTGAACCTTAAGAAAATGTTAAGGAATTAATCAGTTTACTTTAAAATTTTATTTTTATGCTCGAAAAAATTGTAGAGAAGCTTTCCTAAATCTCCATAGTTTAGTAAGGTCGGTATTGTTACAAATGATTTTAAATTGACATCTTATGTGGGCATATGTAGGACATTCTAATAGAAAGTGATTTTCATGCCCCGCCTTCTTAGTATCACAAAGATTACAAATTCTGTTATCCTATAATGTCTTAGAAATTGTCCAACTCAATGTTTCACTATGGAGCTTGTGAGAGTTTGTTCTTATTTTAGCAATATTGATTTTATTCTTTAAGTTAACTATAACATAAAGATACGTTGATCTTCTAGATTGTGGTTAATGACCTCTTTACAATGTCTTAATTTTCTCTTTTCCTCTATTTCTTTATCACACCACAATTTCTCTTAAATTTAGATGGGATAAGATTTTTTATGGTATCAATATTCTACAAAGTGACCTCCTCTATTCTCCAATGATTTAGCCAAGACTTACCATCTTTATGCCATCCCCTCTTAAGTCATAAGTGACTTTGATTGGAGTTTGAAGAAATCTTACGAAGTCTCTTGTCTTTTATGTTAGTTGTCTTGTGCTTGTACGTTAGGTACCTAGTCATAGCCATACTCTCAATGGGGGAAAGACTAGCTTCTATAAGTAGGATAGGATATGGTGTATTTCTCTTAATTTTAAGATCCTAAATTATAAAAATCTTTTGAATGTTAGCACCCTAATTAGAGTGCCAGGGTTGGGTACATGTTAAGGTTGGCTATTGGATGTTAGGATTTTGTATGGAGGAAGATGAAAACATAGTTGAAGTCTCCTATGGGTATTGTAGGAGACATAAAGAAATTGTATGACTTATTACATGGACTGTAATGGAAATGAATGTAATATGATTTCCCCCTCTCATATTTCGATTCTATATGTGTGAATGTTTGAATGCTTTATGGTTAAGTTATGGAATATTTTGTTTTCTTTAATCATTTACATCTATCTCTATAATTTTTATTAGTGTCTTGGGTGAGACTTACCCTTCATTTGGGTATTGAAAATGTTGACACCAATGGATTATTGGTGGCTGGAGTGTTGAACCTAGGGTCTATTATTAATAGTGCCAACAATTGGTTCTCAGTGTCATAACATAACAATTTTTTGTAAGTGAAAATAATGGTATGTCATGGAACCCTCATGATGGGAAATACAAGATTGGATTACCATATAGGGGATCAAGTTTGCACAAAGAGAAACACATAACCTACACATGGATTCTTTTTTGAATTTCCTAACTTATTGTAGGAGTGAATAAAAAGACAAGTAGAAATTAACACAATACACCGCTCTCACAAACCTGTAATTTTGGATCAAGAAATGTTTGAAAGACTCTATATATTACATAACTAAAGGATGCATTCAATTGATTATTGGTTCAAGCATGTTAAAGAGGGATATATAGTATATTTTTTTATTTATTATAACACCTCTTTCATCATGACTGAGAGGTATTTCGATGCCAGACCAAGAGGAAGGTTGTTGGAAGTGATACCATTATCGATTAAGATGTTGTTTGTGGAGAAAGGGTTGATCTGGATGATATCAGACATAAGAGAATCATAAGCCCTTGCAAAGGGGGGGCTATGTGAAAGAGGAAAGTGAGATGAAATAGAGAGAATAAAGAAATATAGATCCAAAGGAGTGGAAGAAATCCAATGAAGAGAGATATGAATGCAACAATGTATTATGTGAAGTATTTTTGAAGGTATGGATGTATAGTTTAAGGAAAAGGGGATAAGACATAGTAGGAAGCTGTAGTGGAGTAGGATAGAGAGAGATATAGGACGTGCTTGAGGAGCATGTGAAGGAAAGCGATGAATCAAAGGTGTGTGTAGAGATAAGAGAGGCGCTAGAAGAATGTGCCAAGATAAGTGATGATAGAGTAGATGTAGAAGATGTCAAATCCCAATGGAAGGTTAGAGATGAGAATGATTTGGAGGAAGGGTTGTTAATGATTTTCTTGACTAGTTAGCTTATCTAGTTAAAATATAATATCAAATATTTATATTCCATAACCAATCAGGGTTTGATTGTATGTAGCATGCAGTTTTGTCTCCTTAGGTGTCTAGATGTAGGTCCAACTCCTTTCACATCCAACATTTGTTTTATTCTCAAAATAACATTTTTTTTATAGCATATGGGTTTGTATGTTTCCCCATGGTGGTAGATCAACAATGTATTGTCCTTTAAAATCAATGTATTCCCCCTCAACTATGGATTTTTATGAAGAGATTCATTACCAACACTAGGAGGAAGAAAATGAGATTGTTGTACAACACCTTGCCTAATCCCAAATGCCTCATCCAAATATTTACAACACTCTCTATGAATTTGATCAATTCCTTGGATGTAACTTAGGTCAGGATTTAGATTCTATCTACTTTGATCCTATTAATGAACAACTTGTTTAATATTATCTAGGCATTATTATTGAGAATTTGGTTACTTGTTTGATGATTCTTAACACCACCATAGGATGAAGGTCCTTCATCTAGTCTATATAATCCCTTATCTCATATACCTATTCACACCGTAATGGTTCCATTGGATTCTATAACAAGCAAACTATATATTGGTCAAGTGGTCACTCTATTGTTCATGTTGCTCCCTACCACCAACCTTATTAATATTTTGCCCGCATTCATGGAAAAACCTGCTAGTGAATAACATCCCTCTTTCTCAAGTTATCCTATATCACACCCTAATAGTTGGGCATTTACGTATGTTTTTGGTTGATAAATTCTTAGACCTCTTATCCCCAAAACAATGATAAATAATTTGTCATTGTTTAATTCACAATTACCCTCCATGGAAGGGCCCTACATTAGTGGGAGGAAAAAATGATTCCCTACTGTAGGATTTTTAGCACAAGCTAAGATCTAGTTGCAAGAAAAAAAAACTACACTAGAAAAATTGCAAGAAAAGGAGAGAAGAGAGAATGAAGTAACACTAAAAAGACAATATTGTTGAAAAACCAAATCGAATTTCTCTTATATATTAACGCTTGACATGAGTACAATATATAGAATCTCTAAGGAGAAAAACAAGGCACATAAGGTTGGGGTTCTTTTTGTTGGACACACCT
>JZKD02S1176861.1:756536-768806 GCA_000966675.3 Picea glauca | reverse complement strand
AAGATAGCTATAATCTATATAATAATGATCATTGCTATATTCATATAGACCCTCTTCAACTTTTTTTTGAAGGTCTAATAGTCCTTATTCTATTCTTTCCATGGGATAACTACCATCAAACTCTACAAAAACTATTTCTAGATTTTCTTCTTCACTTGTAGAGAAAAAATCAATATCATCACATTTTGAATCATTACAATTAAAGGTCTTTGAGGATTCTTTACCTTCATTTGAAATATCTTCAAGATCTTCCTTTTTTTCCAACATTATTGTTGTTGGGAAAACACCCTACGGACTAGCAAACTAGGGTCAGACTTGCATGCAGATTTTGACCTAATAGAAACTACTTTTTTACATACAAGCCAATATTTAAACCCCTTTTTCACAGTAAATGCATGGAAAAGGACCACCAACCTTATTACCAACGTTCGATGTAGATCCCCCGTCGCGCTTTGATCACTTTCTTGTGCTGCTCCTTCCATAGATGACCTTCACTCAAGACAAACCACAACTATGCATGCATACTACCTCTATACTTCAAGGGTTAGAAATCAAGCATAAATTAATCAAAACATAGACAATTCATGCATTGGGACGAGAAAAGTATTCTTTTTATTACTGAAAATGAATCAACTTACAAAAAATCTGAGACCGGCCACCGCTCCTTGAACCTAATCCTGGGCTCCTCTTCTTCTATCCTTCAACTGCTTTGTGTTAAATCTCCTTTGGCATGAGGAAAGGCTAAATGGTTGGGACAATGGATTACGTAAATGGGCAGAGTTTCTTTGCTATCTTTTTTCCTTTTTCAAATGGTACCCCTACCCCTTCTCTTATAGGCTAGAAGGAGCTAGGGTTTTGGACGAACCCTCGGCCATGCATGGCCAGGAGTTTCAGTTAACTAACCCATAGATTTTTGTCCCGTCGGAAACTTTCTTTTTTTCGTGCTTTGTTAGGTACATGCGGGTTGTTGTGAGTCAGCTAGCGTGCACACACATGTAGTAATGGGTTAGGGCACGTGGGCCTTGACACAAGAGGATTTTCAAAGAGTTTTTCAACAGAGTTTTGGCAAAGAAATGATATGAATTGGCCTAATGCCAGGTAAGCATGTGTGGTGCAATTTAGGGTTATAACAGATGCCCCCTAATGTGTGAGGTCAGAAGAGCATCTGATGGCCGAAATGCATTACCAATATTTATTGATGTGTCGAACGATTGAGCCCAAGGATCAGGAACCAGGAGGTGTCATCTGCAAAATAAAAAATGTCTCACCGAGGCGGGCATACCCATGCTCGAGATAAAATAGAACCATGGATACCAATCAAATACACTGTAGATCCATGTCAAATAACTATAGGGAGTAGCCGCGAATAATACACAGCGGAGCTACATCTCGAAATCAAAAAGATATACATATAGAGTATCCATCTTCCAGAAGTTGATTCGGCCTGATGGCTGGACTTCAGAGCTCGAGAAACAAATTCAAAATCTTCTTAAACTCAGGTAGGAGTGTAATATGAGTGTATGACTGCACTACCCAGAGGTCTTCGATGGCTCGTCGGTTATGGACTTGATAATCTTGATGATCGGACTGAAGGCTTCAGTGATTTCGAACAAGGACTTGATTGGATGTTCAGGATGGTCGGGTATGCGGACAAGAGACATATTGCAGAGGGTCTGACTCAGGCTTTGTGACAAACTTCCCTTGGACAATAGCACGACAAGTGATAAGACTCAGGAAGCATATATATCAATCATAAGTTTACGAAGTAGGAGGCAACGCAAACTCTCCATATGTTTGGAAGAATAACCAAACGGTGGAGGACACAACTCTATATAGAGAGAAAAACTTCATAAGGTCGTACTACATCCCATAGTCTGACAGATAGATGTGCTTCATCCAAGGGTGGCTCATTATGCTGCCAATAAAGAAAATACTTTTCCCATCCTCTTTTTGGTGTATATTTGATTTTTTTGTTCTTTTCGATAATTTTGGAAAAAGAATAAAGGAATATTACATTACAATGGAGGAACGAGTATTGCAAACATACAAGCTCAAGGCACAAGGACAAGACTGATGTTCTGGTATCATGATACTCGGGGAAAATCCTCCGGCGGCCAAAGGTGTTAAGACGCAGAAGCAAATTTTCACAAGGATGGTGGATAAGGTATGCAAATGCGGTTGATAGAACACACAATGGTAACATCCTTCGATGTAAGTTTAACGAGCCCAGAGAAGGGAAGCTCGGTGGTTTTTCATAGTTAGAGAGTCTAAAAAAGCATAAAATAAGACTTCGCTGGGGTACCTTTTTCGACAATAGTCTAGTCGGTTTGAAAAAGGGGTAAACTAGCACCGATTAGACGTCAATTCAAAACCATTTTAACAAGTGTGACAAGGACAGGATCACTCAGCCATTTTTTTACTTTTAAGGAGTCTGAGAAAATCTTAACTATGGACTCCGTCAGGAATATTCTTCTGGACCAATTTAACGAGTGTGAAAGAATAAGGTCACTCAACGATCTTTTCAATTTTAGGGAGTCTGAAAAGAGCTTAACTATGGACTCCGTGGGAGTTTATTTTTTGTAAATTTAGTCCCTCAGGCCCGAGAAAGGAATAAAATTATACCTGAGAGTACTCTTCTAAAGAATGGGAATTTGATAGAGTATACCTTTGTTCGTACATTTGACCGTCCGGACCGAAAAAGGGGTAAACTACCGTCGGACAGACGTGACTTCAAATTTCAGTTTAACGAGCGTGAAAGGTCACAAGATCGCTTGGCAATCTTTTCATTTTTAGAGGGTCTGAAAAGGGCTTAAAAGGAGACTCGTTATTTTTTGGGAGTCCTGAGGGTGAGACAAAGAGTGAAAAAGACTCATGCAAATGAGGCTCAAACTCATATTCAGGAAAGACTATATGAACTCCTGAGCCTACAATGTTTTTAGAAACGACATGGACACCATAATGCAACCATGACCTACTTAGGGCATCCATGTTCTGGTAAGCTCTACCACCAAGTTGCGACATGTCTAGAGAAGATATGACGGTTCTGTGTTACAACCTGATGGGATTGATCCTATAGTAGAAGAAAAAGAGAATGAGATGAAAAAGTTGGGGTGGTAACTTAACCTATATGCTCAAGTTGATTTTTGAAAAAAACAAAATTATGGACCGTCAATATTTTCTCAAAACTCAAAAAAAAATGTCCCAATACCTAATTAAATCCCTCCCATATAACTCATGAATCACTCTAAATGGTTTTTGGTATAAATAACCTGATAAGGGCGGTCAAAAAAGTGACAAAAAGAGGCCAAAAAGTCTATAAATAGAAGCTGGTAGCTCATTATCACCATTGCTAATTTGGAAATTGACTCTGGAGCCAAAAGACCCCCTTTGCCAAAAACAGTGATTCCGGGAGCTACAATGGACGAAACAAACTTCTGCTTGGACCAAGTAAGTACAAACTCTCTTATCTTGCTATTCAATACTTCAATTTTGTTATTTAGTTGGTGTTTTGGGTGGGCATCGAGCTTAAAAAGGTTGGCCCTAAGGTACACGCGGGTTGTCTCTGGATAGGCCGTGTGTACATTCGGGCAGAGTAAAGTCTGCCTGCGTGTACACGCGACTGTCACCTCTACAACCCGCGTGTACCTTTCTTTTATGATAAAAAAGAAAAATAAAAGGAAGTATTGACCCTCCTTTACCTTCTTGTGTTGGCAGGATGTATGTCCAGTGGAGGGAAAGAGAGCATGAGGCAATCAGTGAGTTGGTTGCAACAGATCTGAATGTCGTGGTTGTGTTAATGCAATGCGGTTTACTCAAATTCTTTTTATGTCCATTTATGCATGCACAACCAAGGCTACTGAATGCCTTGATTGACTACTGGCACCCTAATGCAGAGGCATTTATGCTGGAGTGGCAATCACTAGTGCCCACCACCGAGGATATCTACTTTTTGACTGGCCTCTCAAGGAGAGGGGAACCAGTCAACTTCAGGACGTTTCCTACGGGGCTGAGCAAGATCTTGGAATTGATAGCTGAGCATTGTGAGACTGGGACTGACCGTGTAGGCTCCCAGGTACCTATTAGCAAGATTACTAACTTAGCGCTGCAGACTATATTGTTATTGATTGGGTGGATTACCGGCTCAACAACCTTGCATCAGGCTTCGCGCGCACAGATGAACTATGCCATCCAGTGCATGAATGCACAAATTTTTGACTAGAGTACCACACTGCTCGAGTGCATGAAGAGGCAATTGACAGATTGTCGACAGCGGACCCAGAGGAACTTTGGGTTCGGGTCCATCTTGTGTTCGTTCTTTTTTGAGAGAGTTCCGAGTTTCAGTCCTCGGGTTGTAGTATGAGGACATCAGGCCTCTTTCCCTGCAGTGTGTAGATGGGAAGTATTACTGTCGCGACAGGGTGGTGGAAGGACCGTTGAGTCCTTCGACGACGATTTCTTTGCCTGGTTGTCACGATAAATTCCTGTGATTGAGGACTACTCGTATGCAGAGATAGATTTCTCTAGAGATCCTGAGATACCCGTGCCTCCTAGTGAGGAGCGAGGGGAGATGGGTAAGTCTCCACCCTTGTAGTTTTTTTTTGTTTTCATATGTAATTTTTATGTCTTTTTGTTATATATATCATTTTTTGTATGCCAGAGTATTTGATGGATAAATGTTTGTTGCATGCAGATGTGGGACCTGTGCGACCTGCCAATTATGCATGGAACAGACGTCATCCACAGCCAGAAGCCGCAGCTGCCGCCGCTGGAGGAGCAGTAGTAGCAGGGAACCTCCCAGTCGGGGAGGCCGAGAGGGTCCTTAGATGAGTCGAGTGGAACTTCACTGCGCTCACTCGCATAGTCCCGATGGCAGAGATAGAGGACCTGCCACCATCCATGCAACCTCATGTTGTGGGGGCACCTCAGACATGGGTCCGATTGTTTAGGCGTTTAGCCCATGATGTAGATGATTATAACAGGGCCCATAGGCCCTGAACCTATGTAGACTTTTTATGTGCCACGAGCACGTACTTGTATATATTTTTTGAGGGCATAAGCCCGGTGACTCGTTATTATTTCCATTTTTTAGGTGCTTGCGTCCATCTATGTACTCTGGTTATTTTATGATGTTTATATATGGTTTTTATCTTTTTGTGTCCTATGGATTATGTGTGCAAAAATGTATTTACATGTTTAAGTCCATGTTCTTTTATATGTGGGTAAGATGCCAATCTAAAATTTGATTAGCTAGAGTATCTGGAATTTGGTTTAATCTCCTAGGAACATGAAAATATGTAATATAATCAAAGTTTCATTCTAGGAGACGTACCCTAAGGAATCGTCGGTGTAAAGTTGGATCATGAACCCAGTATACTCTGTTTAGCTGCGACACAACCAGTTGAGCGTCGAGATAGACCCGGAGATGAGAGATACCCAATGACAAGGCGTCATGAAGCAACTCAATAACTGCACTATACTCGACAACATTATTTGTGGTGTCACCTAAGCATATACCTCCAGAAGATAACAACTGACCCTGAGGTGTAAAGATTACCCAAGATGCGGAGGCAAGCCTCCGTGTTTGTCGACTAGCATCGTCTGCATACCCAACGAAAACGTCGGACTCACTTGACATCTGCCATATTGACGAAAGATAACATCAATGACACGTCCATAACACTTTTTAAAAGAGACTTGAAAATTAATAGTACAAAGACTATACATATGTTACAAAAAGTTACCCACAGTGACCTATCTATGAGTAATACTTCTTGAGGTAGAGCCCATTTCTAGGCTCTGCCAAAGCATTCCTTTCAAAATCAACCAAACGATAAGCGCCATTTTTTAATACCTCTTTTATAATGAAGGGTCCGAACCACATGGGTTTGAACTTTCCTGCCCCCAGGGGGTCCTTGTCTTGGTCGTAGACCAAGACAAGGTCGCCTTCAGATAAAATTCGAGGATGAACGGACCTATCATATTGACACTTGACCTTATGTTTGTGAGCCTCGTTGGCTAGGGCCGCATTGCGACGCTGCTCATCGAGCTGCTCAAGGCGTACTAACCATTCTTCAAGTGGAGAAGTGTTTGGTAATAACTGTACTGGCAATTTTAGATATGGGATTTGACATTCGATGGGAAAGGCTGCCTCCAGCCCATAAATGAGTTGAAAAGGTGAGAAACCGGTTGAAGTCTTAACAAATGTTCGGTAAGCCCATAATGTCGAGTATAACATCAAATGCCAATTTGACTTGGCTGAGTTGATAGTTCATTGTAGAATAGTCTTAAGAGTTTTGTTTACAGCCTCCACCTACCCATTGGCTTGGGGGTAGTAAGGTGACGAATGTTCCTGCTGTAACCCAAGCTTTGATGTTAATTCGGTCATCATTTGGTTCTGAAAGTGACTGCCATGGTTAGTGACAATATCTCTTGGGACGCCGAACCTTGCTATGATCTGGTTGAATAAGAAGAGAGCTGCAGTCTCTCCATCATCTTTAAATGTTGGCATAGCTTCGACCCACTTAGTGAAGTAGTCGACAACTACGATGATATAGCGGTGCCCCCTGGTTGATGGGGGGTTTCATGTAGTGTAATCAATCCCCCACTTAGTGAAGGGACCAACTGTGATGACAGGGAACATAGGAGCGGGATGTTCCCTCATCTTCCTAGAGAAGATTTGGCACGGATGGCACTTCTTGAACGATTCAATACAGTCTTTGATAAGTGTCGGCTAGAAGTAACCTGCTCGTAGAATCTTTTGGGTTGTTTCCAACCCAGATGAATGGCCACCACAAGCTCCAGTATGGAAATCGTTGAGCACTATGATGGCCTCTTCATGAGTGAGACATCGACGCAAGATGCAGTCTACACCTCTCTGATACAACGTATCATCGAGTATGAGATAATTCTTAGCCTGATGGAGTATCTATCGGCGCTTGTCACGAGAAGCAGAGCTGGGGCACTTCAAATTCTAGAGATAGATAAGTATATCTCCGTACCAGGGGTCTGAAGATGCAATCAAAAACATATCTCCCCGGATAGGTGATTCCTCAAGCACAACGTCACCTGACTCAACCGGAAGTTCCGAAATAAGCTCTGCGAAGACCAATGACTTCTTGGACTTTGCTGAAACGAAGTCTAAGTCAAATTCCTATAGGATGACTATCCATCTACTGATTTTTCCGCCTATAACTCGTCGTGTCAACATGTACTGGAATGGATTTACGACAACAATGACGGTGGTCTTCCGAAACAGAACATAGTGGCGGAACCGTTGAACAACATGAACTGCTGCCAACACAAGTTTTTCGATATGTGAATAATTGAGTTCCGGTCCTACGACGCCTCGGCTTAGGTAATAGATCACATATTCTGAAAACGAATCGTCTTCCTGAACTAAAACCATGCCTATGGTTGACTCTGCGGTAGCTAGATATAATAAGAAAACTTTATTATAATTAGGTGGCCTTAGCAGAGGTGTGGTTATGAGGGCATGTTTTAATGCGTCGAAAGAGAATTGAGAAACTTTGTCCCAGAAAAAGGGAACATCTTTTTTTAGTAAACGCATAAAGCCCTTGGTGATTTCGGCATAGTTGGCGATGAAGCGTCGTAAGAAGTTCGCCTTGCCTTGTAGACTCTGAAGTTGTAAGATTGTGCGTGGGGGAGGCAACTGGATTATTGCCTCCACCTTAAGAGGATCAACCATGATCCCTGTTTTTGATACAATGAAACCTAACAAACGTCCTGACGTTACGCAGAAGCTACACTTGTTTGGATTCAAGCGAATCCTGAAGTAGCGACAACGTTCGAAGATTAGTCTAAGGTGCGTGGGATGATCTGTGCACTTGCAAGAGCGTGATGCTAAATCATCTAGATAGGCCTCGACTATATGTTTGAGGTCATGAAAAGCAAAAGACATGGCCCGCTGGAATGTGTCTCCAACATTTTTAAGGCCAAAAGGCATTTTACGATATGCGAACGTACCCCACGGACAAATGAATGTCATTTTGTGTTGGTCCTCCAGTTTGATTTGGATTTGATTATACCCCAAAAAACCATCCATAAACGAAAAGGCTTCACAACTGGCACATTCATCAATGATCTGGTCAATGAATGGTGTTGGAAAATTATCTTTGGGACATGCCTTGTTCAAATCACGAAAATCGATACATACACGAATTGTGCCTTGTTTTTTATTGACCGGCACAGGGTTTGACACCCATTGAGTCAAATGAATAGGATAAATGAAACCTGCCTTTAGCAATTTCTCAACCTCAATCTTGATGGCTGCTGCTTTCTTAGGATTGATTGGACGAAGTTTTTGTCGAACAGGCTTGGTATCAGGATACGTTGTGATTTCATGTTCAACTATTTTCGGATCGATACCTGGCATTTCCTCATAAGACTAGGCAAAAACGTCGCGGAATTCTTTGAAAAGATCCGTGTAAATTTGAATCTCTTCGGGGGAGCAATCCACTCCTACGAAGACATTCTCCATGATGCTAGGGTTTCAGGAAATGTTGATGGATATAGTTGCAGCGATAGTTGCCATATTACCCTCAACATAGATTTCCTGCGTAGCTAAGAGATTAATAGGACAACACTGATTTCCCGTCATGGTAACAGTGAATTCTCCTGCTTCGATTCAGCTTAACTCTGGGAGGAAATATGATCTATTATGAATATCTTCCCAAGGTTTGTCCGGACTAGTCATTGCTTCGATTACTGCTTTGTCAGAAGGCAAGACTAAGTCTAACGAATCGACGTTAGAAAGAGAACCCTTAGCCCAAATAGGCTCTAGAATTGGATCTAACTCTTGTGCAGGAGTCAGATCAAGGTTAGCTGAGTCTTGTTGGACTAAAGAGTACACTACCTCAGTGGCAGACAAGGGCATGGACATGCCGGGGTGCCCTGTCTCATCTATCGGGGCTAATGGGGAAGGGAAAATCCAAGGATCCTCAAAGTAAGTCATGCGGAACGACGAAACTTGAAAAATATCAACCTTATGGTGATTAGATATAAATTTGATATCGCCTTGAGGAGGTGGATAATCAAAGGTACCCATCAAATATGGGCACAAACCAACTCCTACATTGACGATACCTGGTTGAGGATTATCAATCATGGGGACCGTGGATGCCCCCAAAGCTGGGTCAGGTCTGGAGAAAGACAGTTGAGCGATGGTCACTATCAGACCCTCGTGTGGAAACAACAAGACTCAGAAAACTGTAGCAACCACAGCTTGCATAGCATAATTCCAACTCCATCCTAACAAGAGGTTATAGTCGAGGGGAGCATCGACTACCTCTACTTCGACACACACAGTTTTCCCTCCTAACTGCACAGGGAAAGAAGGAACGATGCCATGTAGTCAGAAAGAATGACCGTCGAAAGCAGTAAGGGGAGTAGGTGATGGAGACAAATCGGGCTAGCCAATGGCCTTCCAACATGCTAACAACATAACGCATGTCAAGTCACCCTCGTCGACCACCATGCGGAAGATATTTCATGTAAAAGTTTTTGTGGGATGAGCCACTACTATCTGAAATGCTACATGGTAAGGCAAACAAGGTTTTAAGTCAGTTGTATCTAACATGATGGTACCTGGATTAAAAGTCTCAGCAGAGCCCAAAGTATTTAACAAGGCT
The DNA here is from genome assembly GCA_000966675.3 of Picea glauca. Lineage (NCBI taxonomy): Eukaryota > Viridiplantae > Streptophyta > Pinopsida > Pinales > Pinaceae > Picea > Picea glauca. The sequence goes on along the minus strand of JZKD02S1176861.1, from coordinate 759,159 downwards.
TTCCTCTGAGCAAGGCAGCTTTGGAGGACCTCCAAAGTAGACATCGCACAAGGGGTTTGTGATAAATTCTCCACCACAGAGTAATTCTGGGCGGCCCTTGCGTTTGGGTTGTGAGAATATTTTTTAAATGCACCCTTTGGAATGCGTTTCATTGTTTCTCCCAACGTCTTCTCGATTTGTAGAGGAAGAGATGGGAGATCATCTTCTTTACCCTTCTCAGAAGCGCTTGGTTTATTATAGTCGTGCGCTCTAGTTACTATGAAAGCATCACCCCTAACCATATATACGTTCGCGGATGAGGGATTGTTTGGAGGAGGGAAGGTATCTTGGATACTCCCTTCTGTGCTTGTAGAGGCTTGAGTTAAATTTTGCCCATGTTGAAAAGGATTAGTCAACACTACCTGCTATTGTTGTGTGACAAACTCTTGGGCCTCTGCAAGTCGAGGACAAAGATGGGTCGAGTGGTCTTCCGTGCACAAGTTGCACGAATACCTCGCCTTCCATTTTTCTGTGGTGTCCCCGCCAGCATTATCAGTGGGTTTTTTATCCCCCTTACCCTTCTTTCGTTGTTTTTTCTTCCCTTCAGGCTGTTGGGTGACCTTTGGGTTAGTCGACTGCATGGAGTGTACTTCCGACATTTGGGTAGGGGGAGCAGCCAAAGCAGTAGTTTGGTTGGTCACTGTGTGTTGTATGGATAACTGTTGCAACTGTTTAGTCAATTGCTCAGCGAGCTTGGTTTGTGCTGAACCAACAATACCATCAGCATGTGGTCCAGCTCTCTGTCTACTTTTATCCAGTATCAAACGTGGCGCATCTGGTAAGATGTTGTATAATAAACTAGACTGAGAGTAGATGAGCTCAAACTGTTGAGCCCTCATGATGGCGTCTTCCTCGGAGAAAACTCTGAAAGTCGCGACGTCTTTGGATAACTACGGGACCAAAGACTTAAGGAACCACTCAAGCAGGAATGCTGGTGGGACTGGTACTTTGATTAGACTCTTCCGACGTCTCCACTCTCGGATATGATTAGATATATGGTCCGTTGTTGTCTGTTCAAAATTGGCGAGCAGCTTTGTGCCAGCGTCGTATCTCACAGGTAACTAAAAATGGTTAAGGAAGGCCATCGCCAGTTCGCCAAAAGAAGAGTATCTTGAGCGATCGAGCTCGATGTACCATTTCGTGGCACTCCTGATAAGAGTACGTTGAAACAATCACAACAGTACGGAGTCATCTTTTAATGAGTTAGATGAACACCAAAGATGGAAGGTAGTCACATGATCACCTGGATCTTCATTAGGCTTGGCCTCAAACTTTGGAATGTTCGAAGGCAACTTCGTTGGCATAGGAAGCCAATGTGGATCGTGACAAATAGGATCGTTTAACAACCTTTTCAAATCTGGCAAGTGTAAATTCACCAGGAATGGTAGTTTGGGTTGTTGCTGATAACCTGGGAAAAAGGGTCCCGGAGTTTGACTGGCACCAGGTTGCCAGGAAAAGTTTGGCTGCTGGCCCAGATTCTATTAGAAACCATGGCCCTGACCAGTGTAAGGATTTTTCATTTGTGGAGACATCATCGGCTGATTTCCCATAAAGGACATAGAGTGTTGGGCATGCATCATGTTCGAAGGACTTTGGGAAGGATTACACCATGCCGGTCTAGATGAGAGAGGCATAGTAGTCTGTCCAGGGTTCCATTGACTGTGGAAAGAATTACCCCAGAACGACATTCCAGAGGCGGGAATGGATCCTTGTCCTAAGTTCCAAGGTCCTGCTATATGTGCCCCCTACACAAGAATAGTACCCTGCGCAGGAGTAGATTGTCCAAAAATGGGATTGCCCCCAGACGGGAAAGCGGTTGACGAGAAAGTGTTGTTACCAATCGTCTTGTTCCAAGAAAACGGTGTCAAACCTATCGGCATACTGTGCGCAGGTGTTCCTTGACTCCCTGCTCCAAATAAACTAGTGTGTGTAGGTTGCCCGGCGGACTGCTGATGTGGACCACCAAGCGAAGGGGACGAAGGAGGGATATGACCTCCTGTGTAAGGAAAAGCATTAAAAGGGACAGGTGTGCCCCCAAGTTGACCTTGCAGAGGAGCATTAGAGCTCCCTGCCCCTAGACCCAAATTATGTAAAGTGGAGTAGGTTATTGCAGGACTTGTACCCAAACTAGGCATACCGTATGAGAACGGAGGGCCTGTCGCACTAAGGGTGAAGGGGGTTGTGGCTGTCGCCATAGACGGGTTTGGTCCATTGTGCGACGTAGTTGCTGTCGAGACCATGGTGGCTCGGACCGATGACGGTAAGTTAGGAGATGATTCTCCTGTGGTAGCAACTGTGGTGGGAATGGAATAATTCCCAGAAGAAGTAACAACGTTTGTTTCCATAGTTGTGTGAGGCACTGTCTGGCGTTCGTGAAATTGGATTGGTACAATAAACGGTGCCAAGATATCAGTGGTTGGGGTTTCAACCGAGCCAAGAGTGGCAGTTGATTCCTCTGGGAGTTGTTCGGGCACAAAGGTTTGTAACCTGGTCGCTTCAAAAGACCCTTGTTGGTCTAGCTTCCGCCTTAAAGGTGGCGGGGGTGGCTCCAGTGTAACCGGTGGCAAGCCAAGAAGCCTTCGTG
>JZKD02S1176861.1:742707-755786 GCA_000966675.3 Picea glauca | reverse complement strand
AACTAGGTTGCCAGCACGCGAACAGTCACCAGGCGGGTACAGTCGAAAGTCGGGTAGACCACAATGAGCAGGGTATCAAGCCCGAAACCTATCAAGGGTATCGAGAGAAAATGGTTCGGAAGATAATTGAGGACCTCGAATGGATTCGAGACCCATGAAGCCCCATGGAAAATGTAAACGACGGAATCCCAGAACAAGCCCTCTATATGTGTTCTCCACTACGATTGGTCTGGCTTTGGAGGGGTTATCTCCGCTACCTTTCCGCACGCAACCTCATGTTTATCCCCTGTGTTAGAGGGGGGTCCCGGATAAATTTCACGAAAATGGACTTAGACACTCCCTATCCCAGACTCTAATGTTTGGTTTTGAATGGCCTTGAAGAGTTTCCTCTCCAACCTAATCCAAGGCCCTAGTCCTGAACTAGTTTGTGAACCCTACAAACATAAAAGTCTAGTAGATTTTAAAATTAGCGTTGTTTTTATGGATTTATCTTACGTCAAGGGGTATGAGGGTGAAACTGATGATGTGTAAAGACGAAAGAAAAATTGAATGAAAAAAGCTGGAAACAAAAGACTTTTACTAAATGCAAAATTTCAACAACTTTTCACAAAGAAAGTTTTTTTTTTTTTTTCTAAGATTTTATACAACAAACTCAAAGGGATTTCGCTCAACTACGAGCTACTTATGATCTAAGTGCACTGCAAAAAACTTATGAAATAAAAGACTTCTCCCTAGCTAATGATGCAGAAACCCACTCTTCAACCAAAGAAGAAAATGAAAAGAGATTTATTTATTTATTTAAGTGCTAGTAAAGCAAAAATGGGAAAATACCAACAAGCAAAAAACCAAGAAAAACAAATTATGGCTTAAAGAACAGATCACAAAGAATCAGAGTAAAGAATCACACAAAGGCAATTGAAAAAACAATGAATCTCATGCTTGTCTAAAAGCCATAAAACAATTTTTACTATTTTCCTGTCAATTATTAACTGAGAAAAAGAAGGCTAAGGGTAAGATGAATCCTAACCTACTGCCTGTTCAGACCTAGATTCAAACACCTGAGAGGAATACTTCTTATCAAAGGAGGGGATGGCTGCCCCACCCTGAACAAAAAGTAGCCTGTATAAGCACGCGACTGTTACTAAAACAACAAGCGTGTACACACGGGCTGACCTTGTACAGACCACGTGTATATCTAAATTCCAAGAAAAAGTATGCAAACAGATAGACCAGACCAAGAAGGGGCCTCTGGTATTGATCACCAGGATCCTTTGAAGGCTTGGAGACTCTTTCTAACAGAAAAACAAAAAAAATGCAAGGAAAAATAATAAGGCAAAGAAAAAACAATTTGAGAAGGGACTGAAAGCAAATAAGACTAAGACAGAATTACAAAAAAGCCACTGAGAATGTGTGATTCTGACAGGGAAGAGGAGGACTGCCTCTAAGGTTCTCTGAACTTCTACACGCTACTGCTATCTCTACAGCTAGCATTCACACGTGTGTTGTAAGAGTATAGGTTATGGGTACATGCGTGCAATCCTTCTGCAGGCCACGTGTACCTCTATGTGTCTCGAAAAATACAGTCAAGCAAAATTCAGGGAAAGCTGGTATGGAAAACCAGACTCCCTGCTAACTCAGACTTTACAGAAAAAGACAAGCAAAGAAAAAAATAGAAAACCTAATCTTTAAACTACCCAAAAAACTTAAATAAATCTAGGAACCCTAAAGAGTATTCTTCCCCAGTATGGTTGCCAATTATGTTGTTGGGAAAAACACCCTACGGACTAGCAAACTAGGGTCAGACTTGCATGCAGATTTTGACTTAATAGAAACTACTTTTTTACCTACAACCCAAGATTTAAACCCCTTTTTCACAGTAAATGCATGGAAAAGGACCACCAACCTTATTACCGACGTTTGATGTATATCCTCCGTTGCACTTTGATCACTTGCTTGCGCTGCTCCTTCCACAGATGACCTGCACTCAAGACAAACCAAAACTATGCATGCATACTACCTCTATACTTCAAGGGTTAGAAATCAAGCATAAATTAATCAAACCATAGACAATTCATGCATTGGGATGGGAAAAGTATTCTTTTTATTACTGAAAATGAATCAACTTACAAAAAAGCTGAGACCGGCCACCAGTCCTTGAACTAGATCCTAGGCTTCTCTTCTTTTTTCCTTCAACTGCTTTGCATTAAATCTCCTTTGGCATGAGGAAAGGCTAAAGGGTTGGGACAATGGATTACGTAAATGGGCAGAGTTTCTTCGCTATCTTTTTTCCTTTTTAAAATGGTACCCCTACCCCTTCTCTTATAGGCTAGAAGGAGCTAAGGTTTTGGACGAACCCTCGGCCATGCATGGCTGGGAGTTTCAGTTAACTGACCCATAGCTTTTTATCCTGTCGACAACTTTCCTTTTTTCGTGCTTTGTTAGGTACACGCGGGCTGTTGTGAGTTAGCCAGCATGCACATGCGTGCAGTAATGGGTTAGGGCGCGTGGGCCTTAACACAAGAGGATTTTCAAAGAGTTGTTCAACAGAGTTTTGGCAAAGAAAGGATATGAATTGGCCTGATGCCAGGTAATCATGTGTGGTGCAATTTAGGGTTATAACAATTATCACATGATTCTTTTCTTTCATTTGAAATGTCTTCAAGATCTTCATTTGTGCTAACATCATCACTTGATTCTTTGTCTTCATTTGAAATTTTTTCAAGATCACAATTAGAAATAATGCATTCAAGAGTTTTTGGAGATTCTTTACCTTTAATGATCTTGATGGAGTGGTCTTCAACATCTTATTTCTTGTTTTGATATGTCTCCTCTAGCTTTAGCCATAGATCCTTGGTGGAAGTGCATTATCCCATGCTCTCTTTGATAGGGCTTGAGAGTCCACTAAGAATGGTCTTGAGAGCCAATGCATCATTCTTCTTTCCATCCCTTTGAGCTGCAAACTTTGACTTGTTCTTCAAGGAAACTGATCCACCAATGGTTGCCTTCCAAATAGTCGCTCCCATTTCCTTCAAATGTACTCTCATCTCTATTCTCCAAGTAGAATAGTTTTCCTCATCAAGGACTAGAACTTCATCATCCATTTGTGTGTCTATGGATCTCCTTCAAGCTTGTTAAGGCTTGTAGTGAAGGCCCGCTCTGATACCAATTGTTGGACATACCTACCACACTTAGAGGGGGGTGAATGAGTGTGGGGCTCTTTTTCAAAAACAACTTCCTTGTTACACAAAACTCATTAGTTAGCATTAAACATTTACTCATTAATCATTATTGTCATTTATAACCAGTTAGATGTGAACATATATCATGAACATATATCAACAATATATCATCAACAAATCATCTCCACAAGGAACACAAAGAACACAAGATGTATGTACAATTTTTTTTTTTATTACGGATTACAATTCTTAGGGTTTTTCAACAACGACTGAATAGAGTACAACTCTACAAGAGCACCAACTCTATATGCAAGACTCATCTTACATCCTCAACACCATCTGAGATGAGGTAAAAATCATCCACAGATGTCAATCTGTCACAGGTACGTGACCTATCAGTAGTGCAGCCCACGTGTGCACGCGCCCTAGCTCACTATAGCTCGCGTATGTATGCGACCAGTCTATAATGCAACATGTGTATACTTCTGAGAAACTAGGGTTTTTCTTTGCTTCACATACTCAGATCCTCTGCAACCTACAATCACAATCTCTTATGTCTTTCACTGTCCAAACTGACCACCAGCCAGTCACCACACATCCAAGCTCCCAAGCTCTCCAATAGCTTATTCATGCTTCTCAACCATACAATATGAATGCTACTCAATCACATATAAGCAACCGGTATACTATAGAAATCATATCAACACTGAATCATAAGAGTGATGCTCACTCTTTCAGCCAACACAAACCACATCACAATAGCATATCAAGAATGCCCTATGCATTCACCACACAACAACCAATAGTATCCATCAAGATAACAATGTAACCATACCAGAGTCTAAGTGACAGATTTGAACCCATAGAATGCAGATATGGAACCTGCTTCAGTCTTTAGGAGCTTGTCATGATCTCAAGCACTAATCTCCATGGCTTCATCAACTGTACACGCCCTATCTTCATACAACCTACATATGTACACATCCTGGCCCATAGCCCACATATACCTCATAAATTAGGGTTTCTGAACCTCCAAAAATTTTGTCGTCAATATATCAGACATGCTGAAACTTTGATGCGTTCATGAGATCCTCCATACTCTCTCTCTCTCTCTCTCTCTCTCTCTCTCTCTCTCAGAATAGATCTTCAATCATGCTCAAGAGATCCACACAAGATGCTCATCAAAGAAACACACAAAGGTTCTCCCAAAAAATATGTCATTTCACAAGAGACCCTTGCCTCTTATTTATACTCTTCATCTTCTAGGTCACTTAGCCCATTTCTAGGTTACTTAACCTATTTTCCTCATTTTAGGGTTAACCACTTTCCATAAATAGAAAGTTCTTCATTACTTTATCATTTAAATATTCCTCCTTGACTTTGTCACCTCACTTTATCATTTAAATAATCTTCTTTGATTTTGTCACTTCAATTTATTATTTAAATAATCCTTCTTGACTTTGTCACTTTACTTTATCATTTAAATAATGATTTCTTATTTTCAAGCACTTTGACCTCTTTGACCTTTTGGGGCTTCAAGCCTTCATATGAGGGTCCTCCAACTTTGTAAGGCCATAACTCTCAAACCATGAGGAGTTATGTGACATTCCACATACCACCGGAAATGGCATGACAAGCACTATCCATCTAGGATAGTTTCATTAATAAATTCACTGATCTTCATCTCATTATTCCACAATCAAGCATGGGTTCTCCAACCATACTTCTAGGATAACTCAACCGTAAAGCATCTTCTTGTGAGGGATTTCACCATAAGGGGACCACTTTGGAGTTCATCCATTTGTGCACCTTATAAACCATGATGAGACTATAATGATCAATCTAACTATGCATCATATATCAAAGAAATCACATCGATCCATCTTCATCTTTGCATCATGTATCAAAGACAACTCATTGATCCATATTCATCTATGCATGACATCATATGCATCATATGCTTGACATCTATCCATTCTCATCAAGGAAAATACATATTACATTTGACATCAATGATCAATCAATCAATCGTTTGGCATCAATCAATCACTTGACATCAATGAATGACATCAATCAATCAAACCATTGGCATCAATGACAACATGATCCAACACTTTGTGCATGCACTACTTAAATTTAGTCAATTCTTAACTAATCAATACCATGGGTCAATAACAAGGGTAAATACCACAAGTTAGTGAGTGGTAAATGATAAGTTTCACTCCATTAATCAATAGAGAAAATGCGCACTTCCTAAGGGGATAAATTATCCACATCCAATGCGCATTAGTTGCCTAGTCAATGCCATATGTTTAACTACTAAAAATAGGCAACCCCTAAATTTTAGGAATGACTAAAAATAACCATGGATGACCCTTGAAAAGTGGAATGTTGTGGATGTACTCCAACACCCACCACATTCCAAGAGGTATACAATAATATTTTTAAGTAATCAATTAGGATGGTCCAACTATCAACAAGAATCTCCACACTCATTAACCTTAATTAGAAACTATGGGTTTCTTTGAATGATTTTGATCATAGGTTCAGAGAAGCATACAAATAAATCATATCAAATCTTTAAAAAACACAATGCATACAAATGTTTTTGTACTATTTTCCTCTTGTTTTTAACATCCTGCCTCCAATAATACCCCATCTTTTAATATATGATCAACATCTATGTTTTGTTCACAAAAAACGTGTTTGAAAATTCAGGAGGTGAGAATGAATCTTGGGCATACTTAACATAAAATTTGATTTTTGTGAAGGCATAGCTTTGCCCCTCCCTACCCACGACCTTCCCCTTTCCTTTAGAGCATTACATCATCATAAAAGGTATTATAACACCCCTAGTTTTAATCCTTGCAAATTATAATGTAATTTTGCAAATGTGATTTAGGTTGGTGAGTTGATATTTTTTTAGGCTAGAGAGCCCATATGAAATGATATGGACGAGGGCCAAGATATGTAAAAATATACATTGAAATCATTAATTAAAACAATAGTTGCTAGATGTGATATGAGAGGGATGGTGATGATGGAGGGGGTGGTATCATTCCACATGAGAGGAGGCTAAAAGGGGTCCAAGGGGTTACCCATTTCTATTAATCCAAGACATTATAATATTAATGTTTATCTCCTTAGAAATATCAAAGAAATAATTGAATAAATGTAAGAGTTGTTGGTGGGAAAATTCATCTCACTAATTTATGACAACATGGGCTAAGTATAACCACCTTTTGGGAAATGTGTGAGTCAAACTTCCATGAGAAGAAAAGGAAACTTGAGTGTCTTTTTGGGACAATTTTTACATGTTGATTTTGGGTAGCAAGAGAGGAGTTGGGTGACAGGAGAGAGCACCAACCATGCTAGCCATGAAAATACATCTTATTGGGTTGAGTTTGATATTGAAAATTAGGTTGGGTGCCTATAACAACCTAGGGGAGTTGTGAAATAATGATAAAAATGAGGATGTATGCCTATAATTGAGCCTTGAGAAGGCTATTGTGAGCACTAAAAAGTAACAGCTAAGAGATTTCTTGGTCAACTGTGTGCATTGGAGCCTTGGAGAGAAGTGGGAAGGCCAAAGGGAATGCATGGAAAAGAAGGGGGATCACATTCCTTAGGTTGTGCAGGTTGAAGGGAAAGAGGTATTTTGGGCTTCTAAGTGTGGAGAGTGGACAACCAAGAGAGCCACACCTCCTTGTAGACTCATAGCCTCAACTCAAGGGTGTTAGAATAATTTGGATGTGCTCTTTTCATCATAGAAAATGCTACACCATTGTCACCCAACCATAAGCACAAAATCCACCCCCCAACACCTTAACCTTTGACATAAAGAATGATTCTAGGAAGCCACACAATCATCCACAGATGATCAAGAGAGAGTGCACCTTCTCCAAAGGTAACGCGCAAGATAAAGTACCAGAAAGACTGAACAAGAGAAAACTACCCAACTGTAGTTTCTATTGCTCCTCCTCCAAACTTGTGCACTGTTTCTGGTTTTCTGAGTGAGCGTGAGTGAGTAAATTAGCCAAGATGTCCTCTATTTATACTAATATGTCCAATGACTTTTCTGGCTAGGCTGCCCTGACTTTTTGGCAATTATATTTTTTGTTTAACTTTTTTCCTGTGAATTCGACTAGTCTTCTGGAGGATAATACCTTAATATTATATATTATGTTGAGTTGACATGTCTTCTAAGGTTTTCACACATTTGTTAAGGGTTTTTGTTTCTTCTAGAACATTCTCTTCTAGTCAAAGGTTACATATGGAGGTTAATACCTCCCGCAACTACCAAAACATCAACACTCCCTCTTAGCTAGGGAGGTATTTAACCATGATGTTCCCTTATGGTATTCATAGCCTTGCTTGCTATGCCACGATACTCTCGTCATGGTTACACAAACCATGCTATTGGTAACATCATTACGTCACACATGGCTACATCTATGTGGACATGTCAATATCGTCTAGGAGCCACAACCCGCTAGAGAACACTAGAGCTACACCTCGTAGTGTGTGTCACCATCATCATCATGGGCTACACCCGCATGACGTGCTCACCCATGGATACACCCATGTCGTGAGTATCATCATTACTATGATCGTTATCCATCTATCTCACATGGCATAAGACCTGCATGGTCTTGCAGACCAGTAGCATCATAATAGATCATCACAATCAACATCATTTGGTAGCAATCTGGAACTAAAACATATCATCGTACTTTTTCTTGATATTCTTCTGTCATAGACAATATCACAATATCCATGAGCCTTATTTAGTTATATTGATGATCCATCTCCACCACCATGTGTCTAGCACCTCGGGTCATTCTTGTCCCATGAAAAGAATCATGACCTCATTGGAGCCACATTCACCTCATAGTTGTTCCTCTTCATAGGATCACTCCATGAATGCATTTAGCTCGATGTTATTGTACACATGTGTCTAGCACCTCGGGTCATTATTGTCCCATGACAAGAATTATGAACACATCGGAGCCACAAACACCTCCTGGTGATCCTCTCATAAGATCACTATGTGAATGCATTTATCTCGATGCTATCAGATACATGGACTTGCACCTCAAGCATATTGAGTTTTCAGTCCGTCAAAGACTACGTTGGGGCACATCTACTCCGGATGTATATGTTCCCTATCTCCCCTGGTCTACAATGCAGTTCCTGTGGAGATAGAGTCGACCCGATGCTTATTGAGGCTACTCACCTACTCATGAGAGTTTCAAGGCCCGATGCACTTCACACATAGGAGATCTAGCAACAACTTGAATATTCAGTCCGTCGAAGATTACATTTGGGCCTATTCCCACATGATCAAGTCCGTATGATCAATCTTGGAATATCTGCATGATGTTGCAATAATCAATACTACTCCAGGGAAACATTTTCATTCCTTCCAAGCTTGTTCTAGATAGAGGCTTAGTGCAAATGTCATCTATCTACTCATCTATGGATATTTGATGGAGCCTCACTGATCCTTCCTGCACCATGTCTCTTATGAAGTCTTTCAATATCATTCATCTCAAAATCTAAAGTGAAATATCTCTATCCGAGAGAATCCTCGAACCATGCTTCTGTCTTCTACATGCCCCTTTGCATCCTCCAAAGTGTCATGAAACCAAGCTGGCTTCTTCCTGATTAATGACTCCAAATGAAGTCTGACTCCCTATGAGTCCTTTCAAGTCTTTCTTTTCTGTGGTAACCTTCATGGAATATGTAGGATAACATTATCAAAACAAAAACAATGAGAGCAAAAGTATTTCCAATGTAATAGTATTTTCTATAAGAACATATTAATTTCATGGTAATTCATTATAGCATTACCAAGGTGTCATGCATGAGAACAAGAACAAGAAATATCTCCGAGAGGAGATGCTAGTTTGTATTGCAATTAAGTACAATAAGCATTTATATTAATAATACATGCTACTAAGTATTCATTTGTTCCTAGCATTAATAAAATATAAAGGATTGCAATACTCACTTAAGCAACAATAATAAAAATATCAAACCTGATATGCAAACCTAGAGTCTGGTTATTGTTCTGCTTGAGTTTATTTTCTTCTGAGACAAGTATTCTTTCCAACATGGAGAGTGTGTTGTTCCTCTTAATGTATTGGATCTGAGATCCCTCTGGATCTACTATTGCTACTTGGACAAAAGACCCCTTCTCTTGCAAACACCCTCAAGATAGTGATACAATTTAAACATGTACAAGTATATACCTCCGATAACAACGACATCATCTGGTAGCAGTGACAAGCAATGGCGAACCCAAATTTTTTGAAGTGCTCCAACTTGCAATCTGGAGGTAGATGTAGATGTGCTAGGGTAAGGCGCACTAGGACAACCAAAAATTAGTTCCAATACTTCACATAAACTTTCATTGCAATTGGTACTGCAACCGATGATGACACTGTAACTAGCACTGCAACTGACACTACAACTGGTGTTGCAACTGGCATTGCAACTAGTGATGCAAGTGGCACTACAACTTATGTTGCAACTGGCAATGTAACTAGCACTACAACTGGTGTTGCAACTGACACGAAGGAACTAGCACTGCAACTGCAATTGTTCTAGAACGAGCTTGACAAAGAGCTCCGGATATACCTTCCAATGGTTAGACTGTTCCGAAGGTGGTGTGGGCCCATAACCTGTTAGAATAATGTAGATGTGCTCGTTTCACCATAGACAATGCTACACCATTGTCACCCAACCATAGGCACAAAAGCCACCCCCTAGCACCTTAAAATTTGATAGAAAGAATGATTCAAGGAATCCACACCATAATCCATAGATGACCAAGAGAGAGCACACCTTCTCCAAAGGTAGCAGAAAAGATAAAGTACCGGAAATACTGAACAAGAGAAAACTGCCAAACTGTAGTTGTTGTTTCTCCTCCTCTAAACTTGTGCATTGTTTCTAGTTTTCTGAGTGAGTGTGAGTGAGTAAATGAGCCAAGACATCCTCTGTTTATACTAATCTGTCTAGTGACTTTTTTAGCTGGGCTAACTTGACTTTTTGGTAATTATATTTTCTATTTAACTTTTTTCCTGTGAAGCCGATTGGTCTTCTAGAGGATGATACCTTAATATATATATTATGTTGAGCCAACATGTCTTCTAGGGTTTTCACACATTTGTTAAGGGTTTATCTTGCTTCCGAACATTCTATTCTCGTAAAAGGTTACATATGGAGGTTAATACCTCCCGCAACTACCAAAACATCAACAAGGGGTGGCTTGTTGTTGAGAGAAAATGAACAACAAGCCTATGGATAGGAGGAACATCCTTCATACACAACTAGTTGGTTAATCCATAAACAACTAAGTCTTCTATGTTAATTTCCACTCTATATATATTTGATTTGAATGTTGTTTTGTTGCTAAATTAGCATGCATTAATGGTCGATTTAATCATTGGTAATTTCATGAGTTTTTATTATGTTGTTAGATGCATGAGAAAATTTTATGTGCCTGCCCCTGTGTTAATTTTTATTTGCATTAGGGAGTAATAATATGTTTTCAATAGGTTGGGTTCATTACAAGTGGTATTAGAGAAAATTTTGTTTTTACTGGTATTGGGTACGTTACAGGTATGAATCCAACTACCTATCCAAATGATTTAAAGGATATCAAATAGAGCTATGATGATGATCTACACTTCTTAATTACATATCCATGAGGTGTGATCCTATATAGTTCATAATTGTAATAATAACTTCCTCCAAACATCACAAAAATTATGCAAACTCTACAGCCACACTAGTTGAATATCATGCCTCAACCTGAACCTTCAAGCCACTCTTTGGAACTAGGTTATAAAAACATTGCTCCTCTTGACTGAGCAAATATTTATGTTGTGCAAAAGGACAAGTAGGGAAGAAATCATAATGGTACATAAAAAGGAAATTAGCATCAAGGTTGTCAATGAGTATGTAATCTTTAGATCTAGTGATGTGTGGGTTCACACCTCGGTGAACTATCCACTAAAAAATGCCATTGAAAATTTGTGTTTCTTTTGTGGACCTGTAGACCACAACTATGCTAATTATCTAGTGATCAATGCCAATAATGTAAATTACATTCATGTTGTTCCTCTCTCATTGGAGAATGAATTATAGATATTAATGGCATTCAAACAATAGGATAGGACATGAAGGTGTGAAGGTGTACATAATTACAACTATAAATCTTGTTCTAACTACTCCTGTTAATGAATAATTTAAAACATACCCTATATGTGAGAAACACCTACTTAAGAATATTATTCTTAATGTTTCCAATAATGATGAATTGAAAAATATGTATGGAGTACTGAATTTAAACAATTAATTATCACACTCTCTAGATATGATACCTCATCACCAATGCACTCCTTTATCGAGTGGTAGCACATAAAGTTGTGAATACACAAGCTCCATCATAAACACAAAAGTTAGAGTACCCTAAAGAGTACAAAGTCATTGAGCCCATACAAAAACTCATACATGCCATAGTAACCATGGACATTGATACTTTGTCATTGAAGAAGATGATTTATGCAATGATATTAAGTATGAGGAAATAGACTTTTGTTGTGGTTTTTGCAAAGGTTTTTAATGTTTATGTACTAGCCAAAAGTTTTCGGAAAAAATGTGCTAAAACTTATGCAATTGGAAGCATAAACTTTTGTATATGTTTTATGGGAGAAATTTTCAAAAGTTTATTCAAATGTATTAGCAAATAATAAAGATGTTACAAAGGTTTTAGGCTAGTAGGCATAGGATTTTATAGAGATTTTGGTAGAAGATTTTGTAGAGATTTTACAAAAAAATTATGAGACAAGGAGATACAAATACAAAGATTCTCTAATAAGGAGAAGCATTGATCACAACTTAACTTTTTTGAGACAACTTAGAAGTAAGACTGGACAAGCCTCTCGCACAATTACCATCCATAGGAATTTTCTCCAAAACGGCCCCATCTTGTTGATAGAATTTCATTGTTTCCATCGGGGCCACAACCATATTTATCCCTAGCAACTTGACTTTAGGTACTATTGCAACTTGTGCAACAATCGCCACCATAGGTTCTGGTTCACGTCGTTTCAATAGTTATCCGTAGAAACTTGACTTTAGGTACTATTGCAACTTGTGCAACAAAATATTTATTCTCCAAAACGACCCCATCCTGTCGATAGAATTTCATTGTTTCCATCGGGCCACAACCATTCTAAAGTGGCCCGATGGTCAGCCGAACTTCGAACTTCGCCTGACCATAAACGTCAACGTAAATCCGTATAATACGTATTGCACACCCGTAACATACGTATTACACACCGTATTCATGTTACTGTAATGGAAGGATTCTTTACAGATCGCCACCATAGCGTGAAGGAGCCTCACATGATGTTGACAAAATTAAAGTTAATTTCCTCGATTCAATGCAATTTTCCCTTGTATTTTTACGCTCAAGTTTTTTTTCCACGTTGGAGATTCCGCGCTGGAAACCCACCCCAGATACTTCCCCACATAGTGGCTGGTATGGAAGTGATAAAGCTTCGCAGCCCCAAGGGACACAGGTTTCGAACTCATGACCTCTCCCCAAACTGGAAGAGTGTGCGCATGTCTTAACCAATTGTGCTATTCCATGGGACTTTTACGCTCAAGTTATAATGGGGTAAGTCAGGTTTTTGGATTTAAATTATTTTTTCCAAGAAAAAAAAATTGTAATTTTATAATATAATGGAAATTTGTGAAAATGAAAAAGGGTAAATATTAAGTTTAAAGATGGGAAATTAAATCTTATATATAATTTTAAAAACAAATACATGCACTCATAATAACAAGATAATGTTATCTTTTTTAGATATTCAAATAAATATCTTT
>JZKD02S1176861.1:724361-741954 GCA_000966675.3 Picea glauca | reverse complement strand
AAAGGTCAACAACGAATTAGGGTTTCGGGAAGCTATAAAGGAAGGGGAAAGCAACCTAATTCATTATGCATTGTTATGATTTGATGTTGAGAGCTTCCAGAGGAGGAGGAGAGCCAACCTTACTGTTTTGTGGATTTCTGGAGGAAGCCACCACCCTTGATCGGTTTCAGTGTTGAGAGACACACCCTAGCCCATCGGAGATACCATCCAGGTATTTCACCGTTCATTTCAAGAGTATTCAGTGTGGAGGGCACAACTCAGCCAAGGAGGGCACAAGCTATTTTGAGGATTCAGAGATCTGCAGTAGACTTGTGTCCCGATTGCAGATTCATTCCGACCCAGTAGAGATCCAGCCAGGGCACTTCCATTGAGCCATATTTCATCAGATTCCGACGGTGGAATCTTGCAGTTCGATCCATCCAGCCATTTTGGGCGCAGTCATTCCAAACAGACATTTGGCGTTGCATGCAGATGTTCCAGGGCAGATCCGACCAAACTCTTCTGACCCATTTCATCATTTGACGAGACGATCGTTTTGAGCCATATAACAGCCGATTCCGACGGTGGAATCTTTTGGGGCGCATTCAGTGTCCAAGGAGGGGCGCAAACCCCCCAACGGTCTAGATCTGGGGCCGTAGAGGTCCGATCCGAGTTCCGACAGACATCTATTCCAGTATAGAGACCAGGGCGCATCTATTGGAGCAGTTCCGAGCACATTCTGATGGTGGGTTCTTCAGATCGGGTTTTCCAGCTGGTAGCGGTTACCTTATTTCTCCGGAATCGCTCATTTTTGTCGATCTATCCGTGCATGCATCAGATCTGCTATCTTCGTATGATCACGGGTATTTTTTGTTATTCTATTGTATTCCAGTATAGATCCAGGAGATCTTGTTGACGTCTAGATTCTATATTTCCAGTAGGCTATTGTATTTCCATGCTTGAACCGTTATTATTCATGATATTGAGCAGTTGACATTCTATACTCTTGCATGCACTCTTTTATGATTTTTAAACATTAAATATGCAACATGCACATGTAATAACCCACATGCACCTGCAATAACCAACATGCAACCACAATAACCGAAGAACACCTCAAACACACAACTAAAACGCACCCAGAAACCCCCAGTGTATCAGATCTGCACGCCAGGGCATTAGAACCGTAGCAAATATCTTGATCAGCCGAATCAAGGATATTTCACTTACCTCCAGTACTCCCTATAGGCTGGCCAAGAAATATCTAATGCTAGGAACCATGGAATCTCAATTGTAACTTATCCATTACCCATACACTCGGCCATAATTTCCATATACATGCAAGGTAGCAAACAATGGAAACACTATAGTAGCATATCCAACACCAACATCCACCTCCCAAGCATGGAATGAATGATAGAAATACTTTTCTTAAAGGTTAGCCTTTCCTTCCCAAGGCTTCTATCAACACTTGGAATAAAAGCTTTTATTTTTATTTTTATTCCATAAGCTAACCTTTCTTTAGGCTAATGGAATCGACACTTGGATGCAATAAAATAATATATTTTTAACCACTCCTATTTCCCCTCTTGTTGGTTCATTGCCTCATAGTGCTCCTACGGAGATATAACAAAAGTGCACCTTTTAATTAGATTATTATATTGAATGTTAATTTCAATAATAACCAAATGGTAATCTTACCACATACTTACCATACACTTACACATTATGCTCATAGGGGACATTACAAGGCACTTATCCCTAGGCTCAACCTTAGGCTAGGATCCATGCCCCCAAGGCCTCAACAAGATGGTACTATGTCCCCTAGGCATCTTGTAAGGTACGTTAAACCACATACCATAGCCATCTCAAGAGGAAAAAGAACCATCCACATAGTTTTATTGATTGAGTTTGTTTTCATCCCATAAGGTATTACTTTATAGAGATTTGTCCTTCATGGGTATGAACTCTCATGAGATCACTCAATGAACTGACCCTCCTAGCCCTTGGGTGGATTTCATATCATGCTCCCACTCAACATAAAAACAAAGCATTGATCACCATATCATCATGAATAAAAAAAAACTCATGCTAACTACTTCATGCAGCCATTAGAAACATCACATCATGAAATACCATCACGAATAACAAAGAACCACATGTTAACTACTACATGCCATCACAAGAAACATCACATGATGAAATACCATCATAAATAGCAAAGAACTGCATGTTAATTATCACATGCCATCATAAAGAACATACCATCATGAAATACCATCTTAAATAACAAATAATTACATACTAACTACCAATGTCATCACAAGAAACACCATATCATGAAATACCATCATAAATAGCAAAACATTGCATCTTAACTACCACATGCCATCACAAGAAACATCACATTATGAAATACCATCATAAATAAAAGATGACTACATGCTAACCACCACATACCATCATAAGAAACATCCCATCATGAAATACCATCATAAATAGCAAAGAACCACATGATAACTACCATAAGCCATCATAAGAAATATTGCATCATGAAATACCATTATAAATAGCAAAGAACCACATGTTAACTACCACATGCCATCACATCCTAAAATACTATCACACATAACAGGGAACTGCGTGCTAACTACTGCATGTCGTCCATTACCTCCTTAGATCACCAGTTGTTTTAACCCACCCTATGATCTCATACATAAGTTACCTAACTCCATTGCAAGGAGTTATTCAACCCAGATTCATTTCTATTTACCCAAAAGTTTGAGGCTCAAAATCATAGTATTACTTTGATAACTAAGAAGTACATTTCAATGACCTGATCTTAAATCATATGATCTATATTTCAAGTTCGTTGCAATGAAAAGTGATAGTGTATATCTACCAATTGTATTGCAACTATAACTCTTCATCTTACCATAAAAGAAGAAGGATATTTTGTGGGGTATGTATAATCAACATAGATGCTAGAATTTTTCATATATTTTTCCTCATCCAAGTACAGTGTTAAAACCTCAAGTCCCCATCAACTAGGGCGAGAGGAATATAAACATATATTCTTATATGAACAATGAAATTCAATAATAAGAAATTTTAATCGTATTAATAATATACCTATAATCATTCAATATTCTATTAGTTCCATTCCCATCACAATATTAATATATGCATCTGATGATCTATATCTTTTGATCTTTTCCCTAGGTCATATCACATCTTTAGCTTATCTTATTTCAGCACCATTATACCCAATAACATGTAAAGAGTTTGACACAAATTCCTCATGAATTAAGTTTTATGCCATGCTTTATCCACTTTTACCCATGGGCGATTCAACCTTGATAATTTATACTTTATAAAAATTATGATTTCACCATTAGGATTCCCTAGTTTTTATTCCATGACCCGGAATTTGACATTACTTATCTTGACAACAAGTGTATGTACTGAGAAACATCAAACTAGAAACTATCATGCCAATCAATTTGACATAATCGTGCTTTTTATTTATTACATATACATTAAACTCTTATTTATTACATATACATTAAACTATTGAGACACTCACCCGAGCTCACAATATTTAGGACATATCTAACCCAGTTTAAGTAGGATTAAAACTTACTATTCATGATTATTCAACCTCCCTTAAAAATATAAGTCCCAACATGTTATGACGATTTCCCTATTTTACAAGCAAGGGAGGAAAATTACCCAATAACAAACTACTTAGTACTTTCAAATGTATTACCAATCACAACCTTGCAACCTTTTATTTCATACTATCTTCCACATCACACTACCATCATCAAATTATAACTACATAATTCAACCACCAAACTATAATTAAGAAAGTCAATCACCTTATTTTATACATATGTTTTTACTTCTGAATATAAATTAATGCCATTACTAAGAATTTGCATAACACTTGAACATGTGTGATCTCAACCAATGGTAAGATTATTAGGGTGCCACCACCAAGAAATCAGACTTAACCTCCATGTCCGTGAATTGTCATGGAAAACAAAATTACATAGGTTGATGTAGTGGATTTTAATGTCCCTTGAAAATTTAACATACTCATTATATTATTCTAAGTTTCTAAAAAATAATTCATAATTCATAAAATTTCATTAGAAATGTTGCCTTCATGTCACAACTTCCATTTCAATTAACTTGGTTTTCAATTTTAAATTATTCAACCTTAAAATATAACTTGGTGGGAAAATATATAATTTAAATTTAAATTAAAAAAAAATCCATACTTTGTAAAAAAACTCTAGAACTCTATAAACTTATAAATTAAATTAACTTGCAAAGGGTATGAAGCACTTTTAAGTTACATTGCAAAAAGCCCCACTTTTAATTTAATTAAATTTCAAAGAACTTACCCACTTTAAGTTGTTAAACTTAAAAACATAACTTAACATCCCCTTTAAAATTTATTCACTTAAAACATAACTTAACATCCTCCCTCTTTTAAATTAATTCGCTTAAAACATAACTAAACATATATCCATTTATTTACTTAAAACATAACTTAACATCCTCCCTCTTTTAAATTCATTCGCTTAAAACATAACTAAACATATATCCATTTTTGTAACTTAACATTTATACACTTATAGAACTCTATAGACTTATAAATTAAATTAACTTGCAAAGGGTATGAAGCACTTTTAAGTTACATTTACTTGCAAAAAGCCCCAATGCACTTTTAATTTAATTTAATTTCAAAGAACTTACCCACTTTAAGTTGTTAAACTTAAAAACATAACTTAACATCCCCTTTAAAATTTATTTACTTAAAACATAACTTAACATCCTCCCTCTTTTAAATTCATTCGCTTAAAACATAACTAAACATATACCCATTTTTGTAACTTAACATTTATACACTTATAATTTAACGACTTAAACTTAACCTAACATTTACCTCTTTTTTTTCTAAACTCAATATTGTAACTTAAGAATTACCCACTTCTTATTTATCAACTTAAACATAATTTAACATTTACCCCTTTTTAAATTTGTAACTTCATGATCATGATTGAATAGCTTGCATATTTGAAAGAATGGATCTCGTGTGACAGGGACCAGGATCAATGGCTAGGGTACAATCCCTCAACCCTAATCCTACCTCATATGGTTGATCTTACCTCTTCAACCATCAATTATTTGCTTTCCTTCTCTGTGGCAGCTATTATGAATGACCCTCCCCCCCTAATGATTATATTTCTTGCATGGTGGTGGATATTTCCGCTTCAACATGGTCTTTCTCCTTTGGTGCACCATGTACTCACGCGAAAGAAAGTCTTGGGCATTCTATGGGAACCAATATGGATAGTGGATGTAGATCCAATCCTCTTCCTTCTAATGGTAATCCTGGTAAATCTTCTTTTAGCGATATTGTGAAGAACGTGTCATGTTTTTTGCATCTTTTGGTTCAAGAGGCTCTAGCCATAACTATTCCTATAGTGAGAGATGTTGCAATCTAGACGAACTTTTATGGTACCAATGGTATTGTTTGTCATTTCAACAATCTCTGACCTCCTCTAGTAGATCTATACAAATGGATTTCAAACTCCTGGAAATATCAGTTAAAAGAGGAGGCTTTTATATATCCTTGTGCAAAGGGTTTCTCCATTGTTGAGTTTGATCTTGCTAGAGATAGGGATTTGATTTTGAAATCTGGACCATGGTTCTGGGGAAATTTAAGACTACGTATGAAACCATGGACTTTGTCCTTCGACCCATTGACAGATACCCTTTCTTTAACTCCTATGAGGGTTAGACTTCCAAAATTTTCCTTGCATTTTTAGGGTTCAGACTCTCTCTGAGCCATTGGCAAAGCCCTTGGGAGATACTATTACATAAGTTCTGAAACAAAGAAAAGAACAACCACTACATCTGCCTTCATATATGTGGAAATGGACTTCAGCAAAGGGTTTATGGTAGCAATAATTATGAAAGGTGAAAAATACTCCTAGAGAAAAAATATTTATTATGAATGTATTTCATTTCATTGTAGAGCTTGCTTTGAAACATGGCATTTAGCAACAAATTGTCCAAAACAACCAAGGAAATTTAAGAATCATAAGTGAAAACCCACCTTGTGGGTAGGATCCAAGTAAGAATATCAATTAATTACCAAGGAAGATTCACTTGAATAAGACCCTCCCATGTGTTGTGGTGAATTCCCCTAGTTAACATGTGAAATCCCCCTTGCATCGGGTTTCCTTCAATCCAAAACAGAAGGAAAACAAATGGACAAAACTTCATAATATCATACTTTTGATCTTGAGACATTCAAGAGAAGGGATTTTAGAGTGTCAAACCTTTGATCTTGGGAGAAGAGAAAAGTTTGTAGCATCATACCTATTGTATTGTGGCACGAAGGGGATGGAAAAAGGAGAGCTTGGAGGAACGCTAACACAACATCACAAGGTTGTAATTTTTTCCATGTTTTCCATTATTAATATATATCTTGGCCTATTTCTCTTAATGTCTACATTGTTCATTTCATGGATGTTTATCGTTGTCTTGTTTAAGTCCTGCATAGATAAATATACTTTCATATAAAGATATATAGTAGAAGAAGAGGATTGTCTCACCTCTTGTAGGAGGGACCACGAAAAGGATGAGGATCCCCATGTAAGGGGGTTTCTTAATTAGCAGGCTCTAAAACTATTGCCATAGGCACATACTCAACCTAGGGTCTGCTAAATCAAAGTGAACACACTACTAGAGTTCCTATAAGATAATAGAAAGCAAACAACTCCCTTATGATAGGGAGAAATGAAGTAAGGATCTTCCAGAGATGGAGATGAGTCCATCAATGAAGAAACATAAGACAATTACCCACAACTACTTCGTAATGGACTTCCAGATGTGTAAGTACTAGATGCAACCAAAGACCCTCCTAGAGAGCCAAAATCGTGTGTTACACGCCTGTCTCAAGTATTGACAATACCATCACTGCAGTCACCTGAGAAGGTAACCTAGGAAAAACAACTAGGGATACCACTTCATGCTTGGTGGTTGGGAGGAACAATCATGGGAGAGGAATTATGAAAATATGCAGGGAATGTAAGACAAATGTCTTATACCCAAAGAAACTCAAATAGTGGTGTCACCCTAAGGACTTGCCACTACTAAGATTACCCTCTTGACTCACATAACCCCACCAAGAGAGAGTGTTGGGGACCGGTCCAACCACTCTTCTCAACTTCTCCTACCACTTGAATCATGTGTTAGAGGAGTTTTCTCAACAAAAAATTCATGTTACTAATGGATTTTTGCTCATTAGTGTTCCTAGTTTTGTTTTAGTGGCCTTGGAGAATTTACTCTCCACCCTACAACCAAGGCCCTACGACCTATACTTCTGATTGTTTTCTAATAAAGAAAAAGTCTAGTTGATTTTAGATTAGGTACCTTGTTCCTTTTATGGTTGTTGTTACTCAAAAGGGTAAATGGAAGTGAACTATATGGTGTTATCACTCTGACTCCAAGAAGACTTCAAAAGAAAACATGCAGGTAATGCAATCTTTAGTTTCGATGAAGCCTATATATAGAAAGGAGCAAGAGGTTTTAAGAAAAGAAACAAGCATAACATTCAATGCAAGAAACATGAACTTCTCTTTGAATGCAAAATGTGTTTGATATTTGAGTCAAAGAAGCTGTAGGATACACGATTCCCACTATTTTTTAAAAAACAATTTATTTCTCTTTAAAATGAAAGCTCAAACATGCTCCACCCGCTAACTAGAATGCATGAATTTTCTTTTTGTTTGATTGTAAATGCAATTAAATCAAATCAAATGCAAGTCCTTTCTGATTCCCTACTTTCAATTAAAATGAAAGAATTCAATGCTAATACGAAGGAACATAGAGCAAAAAAAATCCAAACAAAAAGTGCAATCAAAATGTTAACAAGAACTCAAAAAATGTAAATGCAGTAATGCTTCCAACACAAGTTCAAACAAGAACCCAAATATGTAAAAAGAGAAGAGATATCACTTTTTGAAAACCTCAAAAACAAGGATGAATAATCAATGCAAAGTTGCAACAAGGCCAAAGAGTTTAGGACTAACAAACAAGAAACTCAACAATAAAGTGACCAAAGAGTTTAGGAATTCCCTCAAGGGATCAAGGTTTTTCCCAAAAGAACAAAGCAAGAAACTCAAAAAACAAGTCTTGACGCAACCTATACAATTTCCAAATTAATGAAAAGCACTCCAAAATCGACAAGTGAAACACTCAAACATTATTGTAATGGAAATGAAAGTAGTTTGAAAACTTGCAAATAACAAAGAACAAATTGTTGACAATAAAGACCATGCCAAAGGATCAAGTTAACTTTGTACAACTATGAACCTTTCACAAGTTAATAAAAATATTATAATTCAAAAGAGGTAAAAAAGAGTGATAAACACAATTTTTTCAATGAAACAAAGTCATAACCAATCACAAAATACTCTGAGGTAAAACTCTGAATCAAGAATCCGAGAAGAAAGAGGAAAAATGAGCTTAAAAATAACTCAGGAGGAGATCAATGATCCCGTAATAAGGAAAACAGGGCATTGAACATAGTTCAACGCTTCCTAAAATACTGACAGGGAGCATTGATTTTTCAACACTCTGCAGGCTACTATAGGGCAGTGTTGAAGCCTAGAAGTAGTTGAAAAAGAAAAAAAAATTGCCTAGATTCAACAAAGATCAAGCTACTGAATTTGTACACTTACCACTGAAAATGAGGGAAAATGAAGAGTTCAAATAACAAGAAAATAACTAGAAATGTCAAGCAAGAAACAAAATTCGAGACAACTAGAAATCGAGGAAAACATCAAAGTTCTTCCCCAGTGGAGTCACCATTTTGTTGTTGTGGTGAATTCCCCCTGTGGACAGGTGAAATACCCCTTGGATAGGGTTGTATTTGATCCAAGACAGAAGGAAAAAAATTGGACACTAACTTCCCCTTAAGACTAATTTATATGTTCATTAATGAAATCAGAAGAGAGAGAGAGAAAGAAGAAAAGCACTACTTCTTGTGCACTAAAATCTGACGTCGCTACGTCGGTTTGTCGACGCAATTTCGTCATCCCTCTGACGAAACCTGGTTATTAGTTTCATTGGTGCATTCATGTTGGCTATCTGACAAATGTACAGACATCGTATATCTGACAACCTGTCATCGACTATATCAACAACCCTAAGGGCCAAAAACTCGTTGAAATTATACATTGTTTCTAACAACTATGTGTCGGGAGTCTGACGTAAATATACGTCGAATATCCTACGTCCATATGGTTATTACTGTCGGACACGTTGTCTCATATCCGACAACTGTGCTCGTTGAAATTCTGACGAGGAAACAATACCTCAGGCAGGGGTTCCATGCTTTTGATGGTTAGTACTATCGACGTTAGGCCGTCAGATATCCAACGACCGCTTGCGACGAATATCCGACTATTTTATAGTACCTCCGACGAAGGTCCCTACCTTCGACAATCATTACTTTTGGTCAGACCTTCATCTATTCGACGACTGCCTTCAGCGAATATCCGATGGTTTTATAGTACCTACGACGGGGGTGCCATACCTCCAACGGTTAGTAATATCGGTTCGATTATTGAATATCCGACGACACTGTGTATATTAAAATAATAATAATAATATTTCATTACTATTTCTTTGTTACCCATTCATTGTGACAAAGAAATAGTGAAAAAGTAAATTGTTTTGTGAAGCCTTGAACTTTCCCAATTTTAACATTAGAAACCCTTCAATAATTCTTCCTCTATTTCACAGTATAATTTTCCATGTCATAAACTAACTACAAACATGTTAGAGATAAACCAACAAACTTATAGGAGTAAGTGAAAAGGCAACATTGTTTTAGGCATCATGCTTGTATAGATAACTTCTTGGGAACCCATACAATAATTAAAACCAAAATGAAATGCAACTAGAGTAAATTTTATTTTAAAGAGTAAAGGGTGTTTAAGTAGGGAATGCATATATAATGTTTCAAACAAGTAGAAATAAAATAAGTAGTCTTATAAAACTAAAACAATAACCCCCCTCCCCCCCCAAAAAAAATTAAAAAATAAAATAAAATAAAATATAAACAAAACAAGAACTAAACTAAAATTCAAACATGCATAATAATGAATTTAGGATTGTTGTTGTGGTTATTATTATTATAGCTATTTTAGTTCAACAAAGTAATAGGGTTTTAGGACAGATCCATTCACTATGTGTGAAAATAACCTTTCTTGGCTATTGTTTAATTCGAAGGCATTGTTCCCCAAATTATGAGCAATTGTGAAGGGTCTTATCGATAGCTTTTGAAACTTAGTATGCTTACCATTGTCTTCATCAGTAGAAGACCAGATAAAGACTCTTTGACCAACTCTAAATTATTTAACTTTTTCCTTCTTATTGTGGTACTTCTTAACAATACCCTACCTCTTTTTAGATTTTGTATTATTGTGTCTTCTAATTTGGTATAACATAGGTTGTTTGGGCAGGTAAGTGTATTTTAGTGAACAAACTTAAAAAAATTAGGAAATGAACATGAGGCAAGTATAGAACTCGTATCGATCACTAACAGGGAAGGAAACATATAGAGTTGGGCTAATGTTCTACAATGGGTGAAGAAAATGGACCATGAAGAAGAGTTGGGAAACCTAGATAGTTTTTTCAAGCCTTGAACTTTCTCAAGCTAAACATTAGGAAACCCTCAACAATTCTACCTATGTTTCATGATATAATCCAAAATTTCCTAAACTAACAACAACCATGTTAGAGATAACCTTGTAGACATGTAGGAGTAAGTCAAAAGGCAATGCCTCTTGAGGTCTCATGGCCATACAAATAACTTCTTGGTCATCCATACAATAATTAAAAGCCATATGCAATACAGCCATAATATTTTGTTTTTTTAAGAGGAAAGGATGTTGAATCAATAAATGTTATGCAATGTTTTAGACAAGTAGAATTAAAAGAAGCAACCCCATCAAACTTACCAAAAAAACCCTTATAAACATAAAAATCATCGTTTTGCATGTTTGCATTACAAACATAAAAAGTATTATTTTTCATTTCATTTATGTTCTTGTTGTGTTCATAAGTTGTTATTTTTTTGTTTTTTATTATTAAATTGCTATAGCTATGTTAGTTCAGTAGAGTAATAGGGATAATAAAGGCATAAGGATAATAGAGTAAAAAATAACAACTTATGAACACAACAAAGGCATAGGGATGTTAGTTCAGTTGTTAAGTTGTTAGTTCATATTAAGGAAAATAACATTTATTTGATGTCCTTTAATATGAAGGCATTGTTCCCCAAATTATGAGTGATAATAAAGGGTCCTAGGCAAAGCTTATGAAACTTAGTGTGCTCACCCTTGTCTTCATGAGAATAATTGTAGAGTAAGACTCTTTGACCAAATCTAAATGATTTAAATTTTTCCTTCTTATTGTGGCACTTCTAAACAATACATTGTTTCTTCTTCAATTTTTGTGCTACAAACTCACACCTCTTCCAGAACCATTAATGCATTAAATCTCCAATTTATTGGATTGTTGTCCAATTCTTTAATATGGAAAGATAAATAGAAAGTGGCAATTTCCATCTCATGAGAAAGAATGATTTCCTCTTTTCCATATACTAATATGAAAGGTGTCTCACTAGTACTAATATTGGTTGTTGTCTTGTCGGCACACAAAGCATGTATTAGTTGCACTTGCCACTCACGAAGATTGTCACTAATTTAATGTGTTTAATAATCTTAATCAATTTTTTTATTGGTAAACACAACTAATTTATTCCCTTGGGGGTAATATGGGGAGGAAGTTGATAAAATTACATTTTACTTATGGAAAAGAGCCAAAACCTCTCTAGACACAAAGGCACCACCATTATCACTAACAATTTTGAGAGGTGGACCAAAGAAGGAAAATATATGTTCTTGTAGAAAGGATGCAACATGTTCTACCTTAGCATTCATTAACGAGACCACTTTGGGCCACTTCGTGAAATATTCAACTGTAGTAAGGATACAATTTTATTAGTAGAAAAGTGTGGGTAAATGGGGCCTATGAAATCTTGCCCCCACTTGGTAAAGGGAAAATAAGTGCTCACTAGGTTCAGGGGCACACATAAAAACTTATGCTTGCCACTTACTCATTGGAAACAATCACATGATCTCACAAACATGAAAGAGTTGTGAAACAGGGTGGGCTAATAGAAACCATAACACATAATTTTATGCACAATAGCTTTAGCAGGGAAATGCCCACTAGTATGGAATTGTAAATGAGCACCATCATGGAATTTTCATAGTATAGATTTGGTTTGGGACTTACCAACACATCAAAGAATCATACCATCAAAATGTCTATGGACCAACCAATTGTTCAACATAACATACTTAGTACTTTCTAACCTTAGTCTCCTCTTTTCATTGGACTGCAAATGGGAAGGGCATTGTTGGTTTCACAAGTACAAGATGATGTCCTAGTACCAAGGGTCAACAATTGCATCATATTCAATATCAAAACATTCCATTTAAAAAACAACAAGCAATGAATCCTCATCCTCTTGGCTATTAGGATTTTTATCAAGAGCATTTTTAGCTAAAAGAAGAGATAAATACTTACCTTGTACAATATTAGTAACCATGATTTCAAGATAAAATTCTTGATTTTTGGTAAGGAAATTTGTTCTTCTTTCTTCCAAAAAAATTAGGACAACAACTACTTGACGGCTTGAAGATGCACTTCAACAATCATGTGCTTTCCAACACATAATGTGTAAATTTTTACAAAGAAATCATGAGGGCTAAAGCATGTTTTTCGATTTGGCTCATAAAATCGATGGGTATTTCCAAAATTTTGGCATATAGCTACATAAGAATGATCAAAACGACTAAGTTTGTAGTGTTGGTATAAATATGAAAATCGCTTGAAAATTTAGGTTTGCCAAGGTAGGGGAAAATGTAATGGAATTTTTAAGGGATTGAAAGATCTCCTAGGAACTTTGATCCTAGTTGAAAGATGCATATTTATAGAATACAAAATGTATGAGATTGATTATTTGAGTAAAATTGAGCACAAATATGTGAGCAAAGTTAGTTTTTCTCGTAAAAGCCTAAATGGATTTCTTAAAGGTGGGATTTGGAAACCTCTAAATATAAGAAAATCTATCTGGATTGATGCTTACATTGTCCTAATTTGAGACAATATGCCCCAACAATTTCCTTTCATTCACACCAAAATAATATTTGTTAGGATTAAGAGAATACCAAATTTTCTACATTTGAGTAAAACCCACTTTAGATGGTCAAATGATCAACTCTGTTCAGAAATGCACTAGTATAACATCAAGAAAAATATGAATGATTATACCTGTTAAATCATTAAAGGAAATATGTGTTTCCCTCTAAAATATAGCACCTTCATTCATTATCCCAAAGGGCATACAATAATATTCAAAAGTGCCCCACCTCATCGTGAAAATGGTTTCTTTAGGATTTATTTTAATCTAATTGTAGCTAGAAAAATTGTTTAAGAGGAACACCATTTCTAAACTGACAATATGTTATAATATAACATCCATGAAAGGAAAAGGGAAATTATCTTTGACATTACCTCATTCAAATCTCTAAAATCCATGCAAAGACACTATCATCATTCTTTTTCCAAACCAAAACCATATTGGCAACCCACCTTGAGTAGCGAATATGGATGATGGCAATAGCCCCAAGCATTTTGTCAAGATCCTTCATAATTAAGGCATCTAAACTGGGATTAATAGGCCTTTATTTCTTTCTAACAGGATTTAAATCCTTCTTAAAAGGAATAGAATGTTGGATTATATCAAGGTCAAAATCTCTTAAGTCTTTATAATACTAGGAAAAGATGTCCCAAAATTTTGAAAATAAGGCTAATAATTTGGCTCTTTCTTCCTCGGTACATTGGGCTCCTATACACAAATGTTTTGGATGGAATTTATAGCCTATGTTCACTAAGATAGTTGGGTTAACATTGTGTTTAGAAGGTTCATGATTATGATCAACACTGTTGGAAGAGTCATTAGTTGAAAACATATTGTCTAATGGCACAAGCCTTTTTGGATAAACATTGTTTTTCAGATTAAGGGCACCTAAAGAATTTGGCATGCCATATTCTTGATCAACAAGAAAACAATGAAAGTCTTCGTCATTCTCAAAAATATGCTAGGTGTCATTATCTGGCACACAAGGACAATATAGAGAAATGACATCGTAATTAGTCTCACCATTAGAGAATTACCTAATTGTAATAGCAACAAAAAAAACGAGTTTATTAGCCATTGAATTCAACCCTATACGGATACAATCCAGGTTAAAGGATATACGTTTTTCAATAAACCAATCTATAATTTGAATAAATCTTTAGAAACATCTTTGACTAGTTTACATATCCTTTTGACCGTATTCATTATCAAATCAGAAGCTCGAAAAACTTTCAAAATCTTGTAGCCAAATATTTTTTGAGACAACGCACAACTTTAGACTCGACAATATTAGTAGTACATTTAAAATTCACTTGGTAAGAAAATTGTTGAGGCTTACCTAATGGAAAATATAACATAACCTCAACACCACTAACTTCATAGGAAGAAGTACCATCAATATATAAGTTCTAAAACTGATCTTGATCAGAATCAGGTTGGACAAGAGAATAATCTTCTTCTTCAATAAAGAGAGAATAGGTATTGAGACTAGTTTTGATATAATCAACCTTTGGACTAGGGATACTCTCAATGCAGGGAATAGTTGCAGGTTCCCTTAAAATGAGAATTTTCTCATGGTCATGGGGAAGAAGCATGTGAGAACCATATAAACTCAAATAACTGTCGGTGAAGTGTTTCCAGGCATGTCTTAGAATCATGGAAAATATTCCTACTTCCATATCAACCACTAAGAAGTTGTAGGTGGTCTAGATTGATGGGTGAGAACACATAACCAAAGTGAGGTCCTTGATTTTCCTAATGGTAGGTTGCACTTCCTTATTAAAAGGAAGTGTATTCTTGGCTTCAGTCATGCAAGTGTGACCAAGTTGTTCCACTGTTACTTTGGACATGATGTTGGGACAAGAACCTCCATCAATAAAAAAATAAAATGCATTTTTTCATTATAAGTTTATTATTTTCATTATTTTTGTTCTTTCCACTATGATTTTATGTAGATTTGGGTCTAAAATAATTTTGGATCTAGTCACTATAATGTATATTCATCATATTGTTCTTCTTCTTTAATGACAACTACAATATGGGGAACTTTTTGTTGGGTTGTTATATTCTTTGCACTGAAATTCTAGTCAAGGTGAATTGACTGATGGTCGAAGTTGAGGTAGATCGACAGCAAGTCGAGGGTTGTGGAAGTCAACCGGGTAAATTCGAAGTCAAATATATCGATGACAAGTCAACCAACAAGAGGTATAAGTGTGGGCGTGAGACGAGCGACTAGAGGCTGAATGAAGGTTGACTGCTAGTCGACTAGTAAACCCGACTTGGAGTCGACTATAACAGAATCTCGGGATTTGAGAGATTTGTAGCCAATGATATGCATGGATATGAAATTGTTTTTAGGCACCAATATTTAGGGTTTTTCCTATTGTAAAGCCTATAAAAAGGTGTTTTCTAAGGCTGTAAAGGTTATTGTTGTAGGTGATCATAGAATGCACTATTGCAGGTTAATGCATGTGTAAGTGTAGGATGTTGGTCATGCATATGTAAGTCAATTTGTATACATGGTTGTTCTTTCATGTGCAAGAAGGTATGATGTAGATTGTGTCTTAGGTGTGGACCAAGGTTAGACATGTAGCCTTTTATTATGAATGAATAAGACAAAAAGAGAGCAGAGCGCTAAAAGGAATGTTGGTTTTCTCGATTAAGGGTTTCCAGGGTAAAATCTCAATGTACTGTGTGATTGCTTGTGTCATTTTCTTTCTTGATTAAATTCTTCTTCTCTTCTGCTAGGATTAGTGTGGAAGTATCCTGCATTTCCTGTCATGTGGTATCAGAGCTTAGGTCTGCCCTGACAAGTCATTTATCAGAGTAGTGTAATGATTTGGTGAGTATATCAGATCTTGAATATGAGAACTAAACCCTAGGTACAGTAAGAGTCGTAAGTCATAAATTATTTTAAAGATCGTGTTAAAGAATGACGAGCAGTTCCAAAATAGATATAAAAATATTCAATGGACATAATTTTGATCTTTGGAAGCTTAAAATGGAATATCTTCTTGTAGATTGAGAACAATGGACAATGATCTGTCCATGTAACATCCCTAGCCACCCACAGGCCGGGGCATGCTAACTTCAAGCCCGCCCTTGGACTTCTTCCTCTTAGCGATACCTTTTAAAATTTAAGGATGCATAAAATAAAAGACTTTAATGACATGCACAACAGAAAAAAACAAGCATGCATAGTCTAAAGATTCAATTAAATGATAATTAAATATACAATGGAAATACATTCATATACATGTAAATGATACCATAACATAGAGCAATTATCTTTATGAAATATGACACCAACTGGCTGCAGACAAAGGACGTTCCACCCAAAACTATAGACACCACTGCTCCAAATATCAACAGCAGTGTCACCCCTGAGGCAGGTCTATGAATCCACAAGGATGATTCCAGAGTGTAATTGGGTTCCCAAAGTAGTCAGTTCTCAATCTCTCACAAGTTTCCAAACACCCACAACAATCCAAGTACCCATATCTCTTCTACCCATCCTGTACTGCCCAAGAGAATGGACCTCCACCCTTCTCTGCCATGTAGTCCCTCAGGCAGTCCTTCTCCTTTATTTTCTGGGCCTCCAGCACAACTTGTCTAGAATCTCAATGATGGAACTCTCAGGAATCACAGTTGTGAGAAAAACAAGGCACATGCCAAGCATATCAGACATGCAGGCCTCAATTCATGACTGGATCACACCAATGACCATTACAACCAACTATCCCGTGGCTAATTCTTCAGCAGTTCGGTTCCATTTCCCAAGACAAGACATGGATGGGATGGATCAGTGAACGGGTAAGGGAGTGCATGAAAGTGCATGAGGGAAATGAGTGAGCATACAAGAAATCAATGAACAAGCCATCAGTCGTACCCCCCCATTAGACCAGAGGTGGGTTTAAGTAACTTCGTGGGGAATCAAGAACCTCCTGGCCTTCCCCAAGAAGATCACGTAACTGATCCCCCTCCCTTAGATAAAAAGGGTAATTAGAATAGGAATAAACACTTAGCCCCTCAAGCCCCCTCTCTTGCGGAATTATATTCCCCCTATAACTCTTGTCTGTCTAGCAACCAACCAGTTATTTATTATTAATAATGATAAAAACATTACATGTCTTGGGCATACTGGCCCATTAACAATGTTGATTAAGGTTGGTTGTCATTGATGTCAACCCTTGAAGAAATCCTCGTAGCACAAAGGCTTGGGTAATGGACCCAATATTGTTTGATGTAAATATGACTCATTATTGTTTTGTCATGGTTGATAAGAAGTAAATATGGATGAACTCCAAAGTG
>JZKD02S1176861.1:711503-723525 GCA_000966675.3 Picea glauca | reverse complement strand
TATTTCTTACTGCTCATTATTGGATAATAATTCTACATTGATATAACATTTGAAGAAAAAGGATTATAATTACGCTATTACTGATTCACCCCCCCTCTCAGTAATCCAACAAATAATTGTTTGGGCACTCAGGCCACTCAGCATTGTAACAATACATTATTTAAAATGGGGGTTTAAAAATTGTGGTGTTACATCCCATCGCCCTTATTTTGGCACTGTCCTCAGTGCATATACAAAATAGAGATCAAAAGTAGGCAATGGAAGCATGTATGAAACTGGCCCTATTCTGTCCAATATTTCAAATGGAACACAGAATCTGGCTGCCAGCTTTGTACAACTGCCCAATTTCAAAGAGCTTTTCTTGGGCTTCACTTTCAAAAGTACATGCTCGCCTACTTTAAATTCTCTAGCTGTCTTGTTCCTGTTGCATAGAATTTCTGTCTATCCTGAGTTGCCTTTAAGTTCTGCTTGATCTTGACCACCTAGTCTTCCATCTCCTTGATCAACTCCGGCCCAAGTACCAGTCTATCTGATGGGTTGTCCCAACTTACTGGAGTATCACATTTCCTACAGTACAAGGCTTCAAATGGGCTCATTATTAATGAAGCTTGATACCCATTATTATATGCAAACTCAACCAAGTGTAAGTAATCTTCCCACTTAGATGGCTTATCCATCACATACATTCTCAACATGTCTTCAATTATTCGATTGACTCTCTCTATTTTCCCATCTCTCTGGGGATGATATGTGGTGATAAAGTTTAGATTTGTGCCAAATCCTTTAAACAACCCCCTCCATAAATTGGAGGTAAAATTTGTATCTCTTTCCAAGACAATTGTCCTAGGTATCCCATGCAACCTAGCAATTTCCTTCATGAAAATTTCTGTAATATTAGTCGTTGTATGCGTTGTCTTCACAGGCACAAAATGAACAGCCTTTGTTAATTTTTCAACCACCACCATGATTGATTCATGTTGCTTATTCATTATGGGTAATCCTGTGATGAAATCCATGGTGATCACTTCCCATTTCTTCTCTGGGTTTGGCAATGGATGCAACAAACCTGAGGGGTGCCTATGCTCAACCTTCACCTTATGACATTCCATACATTGAGCGATGTAATCAGAAACATACTTCTTCATTACCGGCCAAAAGAACTGGCTTCTTACTGCTATAGTTGTTTTCTGGTAACCGAGATGTCCAACATAAGGAACATCATGAATTTCCTTTAGTACCAAATTCCTCAGTCCTCTGGAACTAGAAACATAGATTCTATTTTTATGCATGAGTAATCTGTCTTCCTTTATCTCATACTCCTTTATTTTTTGTTGTACATCTCCTTGTTGTAATTTTTCCTTTACCTGTAGGTAATGCTGGCATGTAACAAGACCATCTAAAATTATTCTCTTCAAGTCTGACTGATGCATACTGACAACAATAGCATGCATGATATGCACTCTTCTACTAAGTGCATCTGCAACTTTATTCTCCTTTCTCTTGATATGTTTGATATCGAAGTGATATTCACTTAAAAATTCCAGCCATCTTGTTTGCCTGGCATTCAAGGTCGGTTGTTAAAAAAGATTCTTCAGGCCAATGTGGTCTGTCCTTAATTCGAATTTCTTCCCCATGAGATAATGCCTCCACATCCTCAAGGCATGAACAATGGAAACAAGTTCCAAGTCGTGGGTGGCATAATTCCTCTCATGTTCCTTAAGCTTCCTGGACTCATATACAATGACATGTCCATTTTGCGTGAGGACTCCTCCAAGTCCTTCCTTACATGCGTTTGTACATACCACAAAACTTTCATTTGGGTCAACAATCTTTAACACAGGTGCACTAGTATGTAATTCCTTTAACATATTAAAATTATTTTTACACTTGAGTGTCCATTCAAATTTAGTTCCCTTCTTTTGCAAAGAAGTGATGGGATGAGAAATCTTAGAGAACCCTACTATGGACCTTCTGTAGTATCCAACTAGTCCCATAAAATATCTGACGTCTAACACATTTCTGGGTGTTTGCCATCCTCTGATGGCTTCGATCTTCTCTTGATCTATTGCTATGCCCTGCTTTGAAATAATGTGTCCCAAGTAATGTATCTGCTTTTGATAAAAAGAACACTTACTCAACTTGGCATACAGATGATGTTCTCTTAGTACTTGCAATACCAATCTTAAGTGATGTTCATGCTCCTCTTTAGACTGAGAATAGATAAGTATGTCATCTAGGAACAGTATGAAAAACTTATCCAAATAATTTCTAAATATGCCATTCATTAAGCACATGAATACAATCGGTGCATTGGTCAGTCCAAATGGAACCACTACAAATTCATAATGCCCATACCTGGTCCTAAAGGATGTCTTATGAATGTCTTCTTCCTTGATTCTTACATGATTGTATCCTGCCCTCAGGCCAATTTTTTGAAAATATATTTTCTCCTCTTAGTTGATCAAAGAGGTCATCAATTCGGGGTAGAGGATACTTGTTCTTTATAGTTTACTTGTTCAGATGTCGGAAGTCAATACATAGCCTCAAGGTTCCATCCTTCTTTTTGACAAAAAGTACTGGTGCTCCCCAAGGTGAAACACTTGGATGTATGTACCCTTTGTTCAACAATTTCTCCAACTGCATTTGTAATTATTTTAACTCTGGTGTGCTCATTCTGTAAGGTGTTTTTGACACTAGGGCAGCTCTTGTCACTAAATCAATTGAGAAATCTATCTCCCTTCTTGGTGGAAATCTAGGAATTTCTTGGAATACATCTTCAAATTCCTGTAGTACCAAGAAATATTCGAGGCTTGGCTCCTCTGTATTATATGGCTCTTCCACATGAGATGAATACAATTGACACCCCTTTCTAAAACATCTTTTTAGTTGTAAGGCTGAAATCTCCCTTATAGAGATGGGTCTTGGAACTCCTTTCACAGTGCTCTGTTTTCCATTTTCATCAAGACATGTAAATGTTTTGTTATGACAATCTAGGACAGCATGATGCTTGTCCAAGAAATATATTCCAATGATAATATCATAAGACCCCAATGGTATGATATTTAGATCAATACTAGTATTCACACCATTAACACTTATGGAGCAAATTTTGACCATGTCATGGATTCTTCTTTTGGTTCCAGTAGCTAACTAAACCAAACTTGATTTTCCAAGTTTACTTTTCTCCAAATGTAATCTATCCACTATCTTAGGATAAATGTAGCAATGAATTGCTCTTGAATCAATACAAATAGAAACAGGTTGATTTATGATCTTACCTTCCACCTCGATCATATTGGACTGGTGCTCTGCTTGTCAATCATTTAAAGTTGCATAGATTCTTCCCATATCTTCGACTGTTGTAGCCTCTTGGATGTTGTGCACAGTATTCACTCCGTCCTTTCTGTGTGGGAAATTCTTGTATAGGTGATCTTCCTTGCATCCCCATCATTGGATTGGGGGTCTTCCCCTTTTCCCCAAGGAATCTTCTTTCTTGAAATCTCCCTTAGCATATTGATCTTGATGATTTCTATTAGGCTCATTCCTATTGAAGGGAGGTTTGAATCCTTTCCTCCTCTGATCGTACTTCGCATTTTTCTTGTCCTTCAAAGATTTCTACAGATATTCTCTTCCCTATCCTTGCTCATACAGGTATTTATCCTTCCTGATGGCTTTAGTCAAGGTCTTGGGTTCATCATACTTGATATTTTCCTTATAAAAGGATGGAAGTCCACTTAGAAATCTATTTATTTTAACTTTATCATCATCAATGAACCTGGCATACTTTAACAATCCCAAGAAATTCTTCTCGTACTCTTCCATAGTCATGCTTCCCAACCTGAGTTCAAAGAAATCTTGTGTTTTCTTGTCATAGAAATGCTCTGAGAGGTACTCCTTCTGTAAGTACTTCTTGAACTGTGTCCAAGTGATCCTACTTTCATTAACATGTTCCACTTGCTTCAATTGGTCCCACCACACTACAACTTTCCCGTGTAAATGGTAGGTGACAATCATGGCTTCCAGGTTGGATGAATAGTTATTCAACTGAAAATATCTCCTGAGCCCAAGAAACCATGTTTCAACACCATCTTCCCTTTCTCTTTCACCCTCAAAGGAAGGTGGCTTGAGCTTCCTCAACTCTACTTGCAAACTATCTACCTCTTGTTTCCTTCTTTGGTGTCTGACATGAGACACTTCTGGACTGCTTACAGGATCTTCCAATGCATAAAACTTTCCTTCTGAGTAAGGAGGTGAGTGGTGTCCACGAGCGCTGCTAGCACTTATGGAATAACCAACTATTCCACGATCATCCCTTCTTTCATGGAACCTGCTGTCTTCCTCTTGTCTTGAGTTGGATCCCTTTTTCGTTTATCTCTACAACTAATTTAAGCTCTGCAAATCTTGAGCATTTATCTGGATTTTCTCTCTCATCAGTCTCTCATTGTCTGCTTTATCTCTCTGCACTTCCATCTTTAGGCTTCTTACCATTTCTATTAACGTTTCCTGTTCTTCTTTTTCCTTGTGCCCATTAGACTCTATCTCGGCATTACCAACTCTAGTATTTTGGCCTTTGGCATCCTTATCATGACTGGAGGCTCCCTCGCCTTCTTCCATTTCCTCAATACACATCTTGAGCTGATGTGCTTAAGCCCCTTAATTTTTCAAAATGTGCAAGTGACCATTTTGTTAGAATTACGCATATGATAAACAAAATTTCCAACAATGCTACAGTTCCTTTTGCTTCTTAGTACAAACCCCCTTTTCTCCTAATTCTGCGCAACCTCTCGGTCAAGGGTCTTCAATCCCAAGACAAATTGGCTCTCTGAAACCTTGATGGTTTCATTCTGTATCTAAACTCAGGCCCTTCTGGCACAGGTCTGATGGCCCCCACGACCTTCTCCTTCGCCCTTGCGAAAATATTAGAGTTGGCACTAGCTCCTTTTTTTTCTTGGCCCCTCCTTAGATGTGACCTTAGGTGGTGACCTCACACAGACATGTGATTGTAGCCACGCTCAAAGGTGGTTTGGAACCAAACTACTTTTTTCCCTGCAATTCACCCCAAGTCACCATGTGTCTTTTTTCCAAAACTGTGGTCTTGATTGCGGCCCACCCTCAACTTCATAAAGCCCGAGCACCTCCTATCCCCGCAATGCGAGGTGAGCATTGATCTCATGATATTGATGGTGCTTATAAATAGATGACCAAGATCTACCTCTTGGGAACCAATAGTTTCGATTTACCTCTCCCGGATTGAGGGGTGTGGTCATTTCAAAATTTCGGACTTCGGAATTCTCAAGTCTCAAACTTTACTCCCTCGAAATACATGATATTCTGCCACGTGTCCTTTTGAATCAGATGATCCGACGATCACCATTTACTATGGGTCCTTACCCGAAATCCACAGCTTCACACCACCTGTTCTCCTGATCTGACGGTTTAGGTCTACTTTGGACGATTCGACGATCGATGTTTACTTCGGGTCTTCGGCTCTCCGGGCTTTAGGAATTTCAACTCTCAACTGAAAACTCTCAGAGAAATTTCTCCAGAGTCCATGATCTGTCACCACATAGAAAAAATACTCTAAGAGGACATGTGGTCCAACCAGGTGGGTGACATGTGTCACGTCCTAGCTGACATTTCAATCCTCCACATGCTCAAAACTTACTGACACATGGCACACATCCCATGTGTCCATTTCATCCGAGGTGACGTCCACAAGCCACGTCACTTCAAAAAATTGTAGGATCCACATCACCCCTAGGTGACGTCATTGTGCCCCACCACTTCAGATCTTCGGGCTTGAGGACTTTGGGAGTTTCCATATGAGAACACTTCCAATTCTCCTGAACTCTGAATTCCTGAACTGGCCAATATGTTTCCATGTGTCTCCTTTATCAGACGACCCGTATCAACCCCAGACTTTGGGACTTCGGGAGACTCAAACCTCAACTTTTTCCAATTTTTTTTTATCCAAAGATCGTGATCCATTGACACGTGTCTCCCATGGGTCGACGACTACGATTTCTTTGGGTCTTTAGATTTGGGAAATCCCAACTTTCAACCTTCGCTTCCCCCCGAAGTG
Organism: Picea glauca; assembly: GCA_000966675.3. Classification (NCBI taxonomy): domain Eukaryota; kingdom Viridiplantae; phylum Streptophyta; class Pinopsida; order Pinales; family Pinaceae; genus Picea; species Picea glauca. The sequence goes on along the minus strand of JZKD02S1176861.1, from coordinate 717,443 downwards.
CGCGGATTTCTTCCGCGTGTCCTCTTGGATCGGACAACTGAGATTCACTTCGACTCTCCGGGCTTAAAAAATATCAATTCTCAAATTCTCCTCACTCGCTCTTTCCCGGAGTGCTTTCACTCAGAGCACACGATCGGTTGACGCATGTCCTTCTAGGGATCAATGGTTCCCAACTAATTCAACTCTTTGGGGTTCATGGCTCGAGTACTAACATGTCACATCACTGCACGCCTTTCAATTTTAGAGGGCACGCATTGGGGGTTTGGAGTAACCCACTTTTCGCCCCACAATTCTCCTAACGCTGACACGTAACCCCTTGGTGAAACCATGGTTTGGATTGCGGGACTGCCTTGGGAAATTATATCCCGTGCAACCTGGTTCCCCGCAATGACTCCTGTCTGTTGATCTCAGTCTCCAATGGGATCTGATGGTTTTGACCTTAACCCTTTCTTTCTTGACATTGAACGACCCCTATTCATCGGTCCTCCAATCCAATGATCTCAGATCTCTCTTGATCCTACAGTGGTGATCGCTCCTGAATTCGAAGGGGATGGTCATGATCCTTCGAACCCTTACAAAGGATCTATGACTTTCTAATTCATGTGTAGATTCTGCAACGCCGTTCCTCCTAATCTTTTCAATTTCACGGTTAGAGTTCAATCTTGACCCCGAGACTCTAACCAACAGACCTGACCCATACCGGCCCGATGTTTCAACCAGAATCTCTGATACCATTCTGTAACATCCCAAGCCACCCACAGGCTAGGGCATTCAAAATTCAAGCCCACCCTTGGACTTCTTCCTCTTAGCAATACCTTTTAAAATTCAAGAATGCATAAAAGAAAAGACTTTAATGACATGCACAACAGAAAAAAAACAAGCATGCATAGTCTAAAGATTCAATTAAATGATAATTAAATATACAACGGAAATACATTCATATACATGTAAATGATACCATAACAAAGAGAACTTATCTTTATGAAAGATGACACCAATTGGCTGCATACCAAGGATGTTCCACCCAACCATAGAAACCACTCCTCCAAATCTCAACAGCAGTGTCACCCTCGAGCCAGGGCTATAAATCCACAAGGATGGTTCCAGAGTGTACTTGGGTTCCAAAACCAGTCAGCTCTCAATCTCTCACAGGTTTCCCAACACCCACAACAATCCAAGTACCCAACTCTCTTCTACCTAGACTGTACCACCCAAGAGAATGGACCTCCACCCTTCTCTGCCACACAGTCCCTCAGGAAGTCCTTCTCATTTATTTTCTAGGCCTCCAGCACAACTAGTCCAGAATCCCAATGCTAGAACTCTCAGGACTCGCAGTTGTGAGAAAAATAGGGCACAGACCAATGCATCTTAGACATGCAGGCCTCAAGTCACAGCCAGATCACACCAGAGACCATTACAACCAACTATCTCGTGGCTAATTCTTCAATAGTTCGATTCCCTTTCCAAAGCCAAGATGCGGATGGGGATGGATCGATGAATGGGTAAGGGAGTGCATGAAAGTGTGTGAGAGAAATGAGTGAACATAGAGGAAATCAATGAACAAGCCATCAGTCGAACCCCTCCATCAGACCAGAGTAAGTAACTTCGTGGGGAATCAAGAACCTCCTAGCCTTCCCCAGGAAGCTCATGTAACTGATCCCCCTTCCTTAAATAAAAAGGGTAATTAGAATAGGAATAAACACTTAGACCCTCATTCCCCCTCTCTTGTGGAATCATAGCCCCTTATAACTCTAGTCCTTGTCCATCTAGCAACCATCCAGTTATTTATTATTAATAATGATACAAACATTACATGTCTTGGGCATACTAGCCCGTTAATAATTGTTTTGGCACTAAGACCTCTTAGCATTATAACAATACATTATTTAAAATGGGGGTTCAAAACCTGGGGTGTTACAGTCCAGGTACCCAGCCGACAGGCATTTCGACGGAAGAATGCGAGAAAATCGAAAGAGAAACAAGAAGTACAATACAACTTTGTCTTGCAGATTCGGTGTTGTTGAATGTCTCGAGTGAATATTCAACCAAGAAACTGTGGGACAAGATGTGAAGCTTATACCAGTCGAAATATATGATAAATAAGTTGTTTCACATAAAGAAATTGTATCTTCTGAGGATGAGTGATGGAAGTTCAGTGACTGAGCATTTAAATGCATTTAACACCATGTTAATCCAGTTATCATCTGTGGATATAAATATCATTGATGAGGAGAAATGTATCAGCCTATTATGTTATTTTCCAAACTCCTGGGATATCTTAGTCGTGGATATTGGGAGTAACACAACCACACTAGCGCTAGAGTACGTGGTTACTTCTCTACTGTCGGAATAAATGAGAAGGAAGAACATGGAAGGATCGACCAAATATGATCTGGTAGTGAGAGTTCGACTGATAGATAGAGATAAAGGCAAATTCTATGGTAGAAAGTATAAGTCGAAGTCTAGATCTAAATCCCCGATTTAGTCGACGCGAAGATGCTAGAAATGTGGTAAATATGGACATTATAAAAATGATTGTAACTCAAAGGAAGTGCTGGATCCGATGAGAAGTAGTCAACTGAGAGAAAGACGACCTCAGAAAAGGGAGGTGATGTGTACCTGGCGTCGACCAATACACAATTGGATCAAGATGTTTGGTTGATCGACTCAGGAGTATCCTATCATATGACACCACATAAAGAATGGTTATGTGAATATGAACAATATGATGGAGGTGATGTGTTCTTGGGGGACGAGTCGAAAAATAGAATTGTCGGATGAGGAAGTGTTAGGGTATTTAGGCACTTAGGAGTTAGTTAAGTTCTACTTGGTCTAATGTGTCATTAGGTAAAAGTGTGTTTCTTAGTGTGCTTTTTTAGTATGCATTAATATGCATTTGTAGTTAGGAAATTCGACGGTCACGATATGTTCCCAACATAGAGTGATCTAACGATTCATATTCTCATCGATATTAACGACCATTGATCCATGGATTAAAACCTGATTGGTCCATGATCTCTATTTAAAGAGCATGGAGGGTCATTTTCCGATGATCGATTGTGAGAAACTCTCTTGTAAAATCTCTCTGTAATCTTTTTCTTTTGCATTAATAAACTGCTCCAAGTGGCCGCGTTGGTTGGGGCCGTGGATGTTTCCCTGTAGGGGTTTTACAACGTCAAAACATCGGTGTGTTGATATTTGATATGGTTGTGTGAGTGGTTACTGAAGGTTTTCATCCTCTGTTGGAATACCTGTGTTGTCAAACATGGTATCAGAGCCTGTTTGAAGACCCGCTCCTGTTGTATATAGAGATAATGAAGCCGAGTTGCCTCGTCTCTATTTTATGCCATTTCCATACATTTTTGTGCTGTGAGGAATGCTCCATTGCATTCGGAGCACTCGATTCAGTCGGGAACATTTTTTGTTTCACTCGAAAAGGTTTCCGTTTTCCCAAGATATGGCCATTTCAGCTAGATCTGGAGGTATAAAGCCTGAATACGCCTTTTTAAAATTTTTGCTGAGTATTGTTTCGGTTTTATTTTAGTTTTATATTGTTTGTTTCCAGGTTTCTACTCTTTTAGATCTGCGTATGATCTTTTCCGCAATCTCGGAAAATAAAAAACATATAGGAAAATGTGTATTTTCCGAGTAAGCTAACCGAGATCTAACCCTTGTTTTCACTGAGAAGCGAAATTTTTTTCTTGTGTGAAAATATATTTTTATGACCACGCTCTCCAAGGTCGTCTTCACATCATCAACAACAACAACAAAAAACCCAATCCTCTTGCTAAGCAATATAATATGTTTTGCTATCCCACTTGGTTAAAAGTTGCCTTATTAAGTAAGAGGTCTTGAGTTCAAGTCTTTATTTTTGTTACTTAAAAAAAAAAAAAGCATGCTCCACTGTAAAGTGTATTTCACTTCAAGTATAAAAGTGGATAACTATAAGTAGCTTTAATATTTTATTTTATTTTAGAGTTATTTATTTTGCATGCAACTTTCTTTTATAATGTAACTTCATTGTAAAATTGATCTTCACTTCTTGTTATAAAAGTGGGTCACTTCATAAATCAACTTACACCACCACATGGTCCTTTGTAAAAAGGGAATAACTTTCACATCCGAAGTCCGTTTTCAGTGCCATTTTTTTTAATCCGCCTAATTTTTTGAGATATTTCATTCCAGATCATTAGTTTCAGTTTTTAAATCCATATTATCTAAATATTTAATATGAGTTCTTCCAGTAATCTTTTGCTTACCAACACCAACTACTTCCAATGGAAATCCCATATGGAGGATTTGTTAAGAAGTAAAGACTTGTATTAGATTACCTTGTGAAAGGAAAATGAACCCACTGATGCTGATAATAAATTCAAATGAAATAATAGGATTGAAAAAGCACGTGGACTGATCAAAATGTCCATCTCTCTTGATTTAAGGTTCCACCTTAAAGAAATTGACGACCCCAATGAATCTTGAGAAAAACTTGAATCTGTGTTTGGTAAACAAAATATTATTCGAGCACAGTAGTTAGAAAATAAAATAATGACTTTAAGTCCAAGTGATTTTTCTTTCATTTAAGACTATCTATCTAAGTTTAAAACACATAATTTTATGTGAATAAATGTGAGATAAAGATGGAGGAAGAGCATTGCATCTATATTATTATTTCTAAGCTAGGTAGTGCATATTCTGTGTTTGTATATACCTTTTATGACATGACAGAGGCTCTAGGGAAAGATTATAAAAAACCCTCTCTTGAGTCCTTTTGTGATTCTTTGATTAGAGAGAAAGATAGGCTTGTACAACTTGGAGTGATCAACAGTATAGGTACCTTCAAAAAATCCTTAGTCACCCATCAAAAAGATAAACCCAAGAATCCCAAGAAGCAACATCATCACCACAACAACAAACAACATAAGTGTCCCAAACCCTCTCAGACAACTTCAACTCCTAATGGTGACAAAGGAGCAAAATCTAAAAATAAGAAGACTGACAAACATTGCAACTTTTGTGATAAAGATGGTCATGATGAGTCCAAATGTTTTAAGAAGATGGAAGCTTTAGAAGCAATGATGAAGAAGCACAACATCAATATTGATTCTACTTCTTCTTCTTCTTCTCATGGACACACAATTTCTTCTTCTAGTTTCTCCTTCAATGCAACTTCTACTTCTTCTTGTGATGAGTGGCTTATTGATTCTAGAGCATCTTATCATATGGCTAAGGATAAAGACATATTTTCTTCTCTGAATGAAAGTAACACCAAGAAAATATTTGTTGGTGATGATAGATCTCTTAGTGTTGTAGGATCCAGAACAGTTCAAGTAGATAATGGCCATTTCAATGATGTATTATGTGTTCCAAGTCTTTCTTGTAACCTTCTATCAGTATATCGAATCACTCATTCAGGTGAAGGTAAAACCATTGAGTTTTCACCTCACCAAGTTGTAATCAAGGATCTAAAATATCCTAAACATGTTCTTGCAACTGGAATTGTTGATGATATTACCAGGTTGTACAAGATTGAAAACTTTGGGTCATCATCGTTTTCATCAGTTTTTGTTGCTCATAGTGATGACTTGAGAAAACTTTAGCATGAACGGTTTGGTCATCTAAACTATTGCTGATTGCAACAACTATTTAATCAACATATGGTGATTGGTCTTCCTCTTGTTTCATGCAGAGATGGTATTTGTACCGGTTGTGTTCTCGGAAAACATCATCGGGACAGTTTTTTACAAACGTTCCTCTTGGCATGCCTCGGGCCCTTTGCATCTTATTCACAGTGATTTGTGTGGTCCACTTTCTTTTGCTTCTTTTTCTGGGTGCAAGTATTTCTTAAATTTCATTGATGACTTTTCCAGACGTACTTGGGTTTACTTCTTAAAACTTAAGAGCGAAGTTTTTGACAAGTTTTTGGCCTACAAGGCCCTTGTA
>JZKD02S1176861.1:660884-676677 GCA_000966675.3 Picea glauca | reverse complement strand
GTTCATTGCTTATTTACTCTGCAGTTATTGGATAATAATGCTTCATTGATATAACACTTGGATTATATGGTTAAATTGCTCTATTACTGATTCACCCCCCCTCTCAATAATCCAATAGTGGCCACGTTTGTTGGGTTCATGGATGTTTCCCAATAGGGTTTTTACCACTTCAAAACATCGATGTGTTGATATTTGATATGGTTGTGTGAGTGGTTACTAAAGGTGTTCGTCCTCTATTGGAATACTTGTGTTGCAGAATAGGTAGAGTCCGACTGATACTGAAGGATGGGTGGAAAAGAACCCTTCCAGGTGTGCTACACATTCCAAGTTTGGAAAGAAACCTGATATCTATTAGTAAGATGAGTGATGCAGGTGTGTATACTCTTTTTTAGAAGGATTCGTGAAATATGGTCATAGGTGTGACGGTCTTAATGAGAGGAGTTTGGATTGGTACATTGTATAAGTTGTTAGGGAATGCCAACTCGAATCGATGTAACAACATCATTGATCCTGAAATAAACTTGATTTCAACTCTACTTGAATTGATATCGACACAACTCAACTTGACTTGAGATAAGTCGGTTCAAACCAACTCAATAAGACATGATGAACTCGACCCGACCAGGTTATGGCATGGGAGGATGGGACACATTGGAGAAAAAGGACTTTGAGCTATACAAAGCAAAGGTATGGTCGAAGTTTTTCCTAAATGTTATTTAGAAGTCAATGTTTGTGAACATTTCACATATGGGAAACAAAGTCAGGTGAGGTTCCCATCTGGAGCGACAAGGGAAAATGGGATTCTAGAACTGGTGCATAGTGATGTGTTTTGCTTGATTACAATGCCTTCACTTGGTGGATCCCTATATTATGTCTCCTTCATAGATGATTTTTCCAAGAATACATGGATATATATCCCGAGGAAGAAATCAGAGGTTTTCGAGAGATTTAAGGAGTTTAAAGCTCTTGTGGAAAACCATACATAGAAGAGGATTAAAGTGATGATGATTGACAATGGTGGTGAATTATGTGGTCAGGAATTTAATCAGTTCTGTAAGAAGTGTGTCATAGCATGCCAAAATACCACACCATATACCCCACAACAAAATGGAGTTACTGAGAGAATGAACAAAATGTTTATGGACAAGGCAAGGAGCATGCTCAATGGTGTTGGTATCGCATAAAAATTGTAGGCAAAGGTAGTCGAGACTGCAATATATCTGGCGAATATGTCTCCTTCGTTAGCACTAGTCGACACAAATCCAAATGGAGTATGATTGGGTAAGAATCCTTCGATGGCATATCTCAAAGAGTTTGGCTGTGATGCATTTGTGCATGTTCCCAAGGAAAAGAGGAGGAAGATGGACAAGATGGAAGTCAAATGTATTTTCATCAGATAAAATTAAGGGATGAAAGGATATAAGCTATGGGATCGAGCATCAAGGAGAACAATGTATAGTTGAGATGTGTTCTTTAGAGAAGCTGAAGGTAAATCTGAGCAAGCAGAATTTGTTCAGACCAAGAATAATCCTGATACGGTGCGGTTTGAACTGAGGAATGAAGAAGATGATTGAGATGAGTCAATTGAATTTGAGGAAGAGGTGGAACAATTGACTCCGATGGTAAGGAGGCCAAGAAGAGAAAGAAAACCAGTCAAAAGGTATATTCTGCCCAAATTTCATTCTGCATTCATGCTAACTACCATTGACGATGAGCCCAAGTCGATTGGTGACGCAGTAAAATCAACAGAGGGTAAACTCTGGAAGCATGCCATGGTCTAAGAGATTGAATCCTTGTACAAGAATGAGACATGGGATTTAGTCAAGTTACCCAGTGGAAGGAAGCCCATTGGTAGCAAGTGGGTGTTCAAGAAGAATATGAATGTCGTAGGAAAAGTCAAGAAGTTCAAATATTGACTGGTAGCGAAAGGATATTCCCAAGTCGAGGGAGTCGACTTTCGTGAGATTTTTTCCCCTGCTGCAAAAATAACTTCCATTAGAGTACTAATGGTTGTGGTTGCAACATTCGATCTAGAGATAGAACATATGGATGTGAAGACAACGTTCCTACATGGGGACATGAAAGAAGAAATATACATGAAACAACATGAGGCATTTGTAGTAAAGGGAAAGAAAGAGGTTGTGTGAAAACTCAAAAGATCCCTTTGTTCTCTAAAGAAATCGCCAAGGATGTGGTACCAGAAATTTGACACATACATCCTTAGTTTGGTATTTGTGAGAAGAAATGTCGATAACTGTATATATTCCAAGGAAGAAGGTGGGTATTTCATATATGTAGCTTTGTATGTCGATGACATGTTGTTGATTGGAAACAACATGGAAGAAATAAAGGAGGTGAAGAAGAAACTATCCTTTAAGTTAGACATGAAGTATCTCGGTGTAGATAAATTTAGTTTGGGAATGGAGATTAATAGAGATCGAGTGATCTAGATTTTATGACCAAAACAAAATGAATACAGATTATTAAAAAAATCTTAACAACAAATAATAGAGATACAGTAAAACTAGTTTTCTATTCAATAAGGAAATAAGTTGAAACTGTAAAATGTAGCGAAAAACAAGCTTGCTGGAATGGTGGCGGCTTATCTCTGAGAAGAGACGTGACAGTTGTGCTCATTCACAAGAAGATGGTTACAATGAGGCTTTGAAGGACTTTTACAATAAACATGAATGTCAAAAACCCTAGACATCCAAAAACCTAACCCTAGGAGATGAAGCGCCAAAAGTCATGTGGGCCTCGTTTGGGTAAGTCAGTACATCAACCTCTCGGGGTCGTAACTTTTGCATACAATCTTTGTTTTAGGCGCACAATAGCCCATTGGAAAGTTCTAACCGAGAAGAAAAAATTTCGACTGGCTCAAGGAAGTGCATATAATAGTCTCCTGGGCCCCAGATCCCCAAAAAATGTCGTTTAGGGCCTCAGAATGGCCCCAGAAGTTTGGAACCCGAAAAACTGTCGAAAAACTGCCAAGGTGGAAAACTGTTTTTTCGAGCCAGTGGAATAGGTGGATGGCCATCGATATCCACCTGGATCAATCCTACCTCCTTAGTAAGAAATGGTCTCCATTACTTTGAGTTCCCCCATTAGATGAGTAAATATCTGCTGAATTTGGCCTCGGGTGAGCCACTTGCCTTGGTGCAGCAGATGCCCTGCTTTGACGACTCGATAAAGTTGGATCCTTTGCTACTGAGTTCCCTTGATCTGTGTGTCCACAATATGATCACTGGATGAATGTTACAAGCAGTCAAGGTTGAGATCTGTTGGTGTCAACTGCTCTGCTATCTCTGAGGTGTCCAATAATGGTGGGAAATATGGTCGAAGGAGAGACATGTTGAAGACTGGATGTAGACCAAGGAAGGGGGGAATTTTGAGATCAAAATAATTGTCACTCACATCCTTGGTTATGGTGTACGACCAATAACAGAGTGGGAGAAGCTTCCGATGGGGCCCTTTAAGGTGTTCTTTCTGCAAATGCAACCAAACTTTTTCGCCCACCTGAAACTTATTTTTCACCCAATGTTGATCATGGCGTTGCTTGTACTTGGCATTAGACTTTTGTAGAATATCCTGAACCTATTGGTGGATGTCCTGGATCCACTCAATGAACTGGATAGATTTGTTAGCTTCTGGTGGAGCAGGGGATGAGTCAGCCAAGGTGGTCGCCAGGGGCAGTGCAACATCCATGGGGCCCAATGGTTGGAATCCCAAGCCCACCTGAAGGGGGTTGTGGCTAGTTGATCTATGCAGGGCTAGGTTGTACCTATGTTGGACATAGGGAAGACTCTCATCCCATGTGCGGGGGTGTTTTTAATTGTACATATGAGGGATATGTACGACCATCCGATTGACAACCTCAGCTTGACCATCTGTCTGGGGGTGGAAGGCAGTGGATTTGGTGAGATTGGTATCCAACCGTGACTAGAGGCTTGACCAGAATGAGAGGAGAAACTGACTGTCACGGTCTAAGATAATGGTTTTTGGGATCCTAAAATATACCCATACTCATTCAAAGAATATCTTGGTAGTGGATTCTGTTGTGATGTTCTTGTAGGTGGCTAGAATCGCCATCTTGGAAAAGCGATCAACAACCACAAAAACACAGTCATTTCCCCTCTTGGTGGATGAGAGGCCCGACATGTAGTCCATTGATATGAATTCCCATGGCTTGTTAGGAGTAGGAAGAGGGGTGTACAGGCCTTGTTTCTTAGTGGTTGGTTTGACAATAACGCAGGCGATGCAGGACCTAATATACTTGTCGACATCCAGTCTATGTTTCATCCAATAGAAATGTTTCTGCAGCACTGCCACTATCTTTTCGAATCCAAAGTGTCCTGCCACCCGACTGTAGTGAGCTTCCCAAATCAGCTTCATGCACTCACTTTATGGAACGCAGAGATGGCCCAGATGACACAAAAACCCATCCTGAAGATGGAAAACAGCCATCACTGAGTTGGCGCCCAACATTTGGTAGGTGGTGGAGAAGTCAAGGTCTGTCTCGTAGAGGTGGGGCCATCCTAGGGTCTCATGACCGCAAGAGTCTAAGACTGTGGTGAGTGCCACGACTAGAGGTCGGCTAAGGAAGTCATCAACTCAGTTGGTACTTCCTGTTTTATACTTGATGTTGAGGTGGAACTGCTGTAAGTATGTTGACCACTTTTGATGGTGGTCATTCTGCAATTTGCCTCAGGTCTGCATGAACTGCAGTGGCTTATGATCAGTGTGGATGACTGTCTCCTTCCCAAGAATGTAATTTCTCCACTGACAATAGGCTTAAATAATGGAGAACATTTCTTTGTCATAAGTAGGGTATTTATGGACAACATCTGATAGTGTTTCACTATGATATGCAATAGGGTGGCCGTGTTGAGTGAGGATGATGCTCACAACATTGTCAGAAGCATCTGTCTCAAGCTCAAAGGGATGTTGCAGGTCCGGTAATGAAAGTAATGGGGATGAGCACAAACGCTTCTTCAATTCATTGAAGGCTTGTTGTTGGGACAATCCCCACATAAAATTTTCCTTACCTCCACCCCTGGTTACTTGGCTAAGGGCCCATGTGATATGAGAGAAACCCAACATGAACCTGCAATAGAAATTGGTGAGGCCCAAGAAGCTCTAAAGTTCAATGAGTGTGGTTGGGGCTAGCTAGTCATGGATGACCTAGATCTTGGCTAGATCCACATGCACACCATGCTAATCAATGTTGTAGCCTAAGTAATGGAACCTATCCATGCCGAAGGATCATTTTTCCAAGTTTTCATATAGTTTTTGTTGCCGCGGGTTGTGCAGAACCTGCTGAATATGCTGCAAGTGTTCCGCCCAAGTCTTGCTATAGATGAGGATGCCATCTAGATACACCACTACAAAAGTATTGGTGAAAGGTCATAGGATATTGTCCATCATCATGATAAAAGTTGTTTGAGCATTTTTCAAACCAAAGGGCATGACCAACCATTCAAAAATACCTTCTTTTGACTCGAAGGCAGTCTTCCATACATCTATCTATTCTATTGGGACCTGGTGGTAGACAAACTTCAAATCAATATTACTGAAGTATTTGGCCCCTGTGAGATGATCAAGGAGGTCGTCGATTCATGGAATCAGGTATTGGTTTCAGACTGTGATTTTATTCAGAGCCCAATAATCAATGCAGAGTCACCAGGTCCCGTATTTCTTCTACACCAGCACGATTGGGATCCCACAAGGTGATGATATGGGATGGATGTGGCTCTTATGGAGCAGTTCTTGGATCTACCTCTTGATCTCCTCATTTTATAACAGAGAGAGGTGGTAGACTGTCCCATTGGGTAGCTGTGCGCCTAGGGTTAGATCGATGGGATGCTTGACCTGGTAGTGCAGAGGTACCCCAGTAGGAGAGGAGAAGATATATGAGTATTCTTCCACAACCTTATCCAATTGCTTCTGTTGTGTGGAGAGACCGGTCGTGGAGGCCCTGGATGTGGCTATGATATTTCTCTCACTCTGAGAGAGTCTCACGAAGAAGACAAATTTCTCGGTCTCAGAGATGAACTTCCTGCATTGCTTGGTAGAGATCAAGGAAATAACACTAGGAGGGACTTCCTCGGGTATCCTGTACAATTTCCTGTTCAAAGTAATAATAACACTATGAGGCCTAGACTCATATACAACATGAATTTTCCATAAATAATTTTGTCCCAAAAGAACATTACAAACTTCGAGAGGAACAACATCACACAATACCTCTTCTTTGAAGGGCTTGATGTTGTACAACAATTGACACTATTGGCTAACGTGGAGGTCGCTTCCTTGGCAGATCCATCCAATGGTGTAGGGTTGTGGGTGCAGTGTTGTCGGAAGGGCTAGCTGCTTGACAACCTCTGCTGAGATGAGGTTCTTCTGGATACCTCTATCAATGATGAAGTGCAACAGGGTGCCTTTTACCCGCATCTGTGAATGGAAGAGGTGCTCTCCTTCTTCTGGCTCATCTGGCTCACGAGGCTGGAGCTTGGTGGTAGAAATGATGACACTCGGTTCTGTGTCAATGATCCATATTCCCCTTTCTGGTTCTGACTCAGAGTCAAAACTCGCATCTAATTCAGAGGTTTTCACTTCGGCCACCAGTGACTGCTTTGAGCGGAAGTTAGTAGTGTTATGCCAAGGGCTCTTATGGAAGTTGCACCACTTCCTGATATCTTTCTTTGTCTTTCCGGTGTCCTTCTTTTCTTGCGGATTGAAATGGTTTTCATGATACTGTCCATATTTTCTCTGTCCTTTGTTCTGTGGTTTGGGGCTACCCTTTCCTAGATTTTTCTATGAGTGGTTCCAAGGCCCAGCATCTTTTATTTGAGCTTCTACTCGATTTTGACGGCATATCGGTAGGTCCCACTCAAGGATGAGATGTCCAAAAATTCTATTTCAGTCTGGATGTATGTATGCAGAGAACTGTGATACTTGAGCACTAGATGTTGCTCTGAATCTTTGATACCCATATTGGTGCACAAGGTATGGAAGATATTTGTGAACTCTGGCACTGCTTGGTCTCTTTCTTGCTGCAGTGTGGTCGATTTGGTATACAAGTCATCATAACTTCCAACATGGTAGTATTGTTCCTTAATAACATCCCTAAAGGATTCCCAGGTGGTCGTGACTATAAATAATGAGGGTTCCTCTGTTTCCTTTTGCTCACAGAAAGTTTCCCACCAATCTTTGACATGGGGAATGACTTTGAGAAGCGCAAAAGTAATATTTTCTCTATTCAAAAATTTATGGAAAGAAAAATGCCTTTCTAGTAGATTCAACCACTTGTCTACAACATCTACATCTATCTGACCTTAAAATATAGGAATATCAAAGTTGATTTGTACCTTGAATGGGGCGACACCTCTGCTTGAGGAAGATGCGTCACCTTTTGGTAGTCGTCGAAGGATTTGCGTGAAACTATCCATCATCTCGTTCCTCTGTTGCGTAAGGGCCTCCTTAAGCAACATTTTGAAAGGATATCATGTCCCGTTATATTTATTTTCTACTCCCATGAGAGGTTGCTTGGGCATGCGAGAGATTTTGTCCTCAAGAGAAACAAGCTCGAGACCCTATTATTTGTACCCTGACCACGTTGGGGACATGCATTAAGATGACAAGGAGAAGACCACTCTCATACTACTGATACAGATTTTATGAGAAGAACAAAATGAATACAGATTATTAAAATATTCTTAACACAAAATAACAGAGATACAGTAAAATTGGTTTTCTATTCAATAAGGAAATAAGATGAAACTGTAAAATGTAGCGGAAAACAAGCTTGTTGGAATGGTGGTGGCTTATCTCTGAGAAGAGATGTGACAGTTGAGCTCATTCGCAAGAATATGGTTACAATGAGGCTCTGGAGGAATTTTACAACAAACAGGAATTTCAAAAACCCTAGGCATCCAAAAACCTCACCCTAGGAGATGAAGCGCCAAAAGTCATGTGGGCCCGTTTGGGTAAGTTAGTACATCAACTTCCCAGGGTCGTAACTTTTGCATACGATCTTCATTTTAGGTGCATGATAGCCCATTGTCTAATCGAGAAGAAAAAATTTCGACTAGCCCAATGAAATGTCCTAGGCAATCCCTTGGGCCCCAAATCCAAAAAAAACGTCATTTAGGGCCTCAAAATGGCCCTAAAATTTTGGAACTCGAAAAACTGTAAAAAAACTGCCAAGGTGGAAAACTGTTTTTCGAGCCAGTGGAATAGGTGAGTGGCCACTGATATCCACCTAGATCATCGAGCCACTAGAAATATCTGATTGAATCAGAGCATTATATTGAAACCGTTCTGAAACGCTTCAACGTGTAGAATTGCAAATCAGTGAAGGTGCCAATTCCGGTGGGAGCAAGGCTTACTACTGAATAGTGTCCAAAGACATAGGAAGAGATAAAGTACATGGCATGTGTTTCCTATGCAATTTTGGTTGGTATTCTGATGTATGTGATGGTATGCACTCAACTAGGCATTTCCCATGCAGTGGGAGTGTTGAGAAGGTACATGTTGACACTTGGAAAGGAGCACTGGATGGATGTTAAGAGAGTATTCAGGTATTTGTGTGGCACGAAGGACTATTCTATATGCTACCAAGGAAAACCTATAGGTGAAAATGGTAAATTATATGTACATGGCTTTGTTGACACCGACTGGGCTGGAGATATGGATCGATGGAGGTCGACCAATGCATATGTCTTCAAGATGTTCGGTGGAGAAATAAGCTAGAGGAGTAAGTGACAACAACTCATAGCCTTGTTGACAATAGAAGTTGAATACATGGCGGCCACTCATGGAAGAAAATAAGAGGTATGGATTCAACGGTTGTGTTTAGGAATCGAGTTTGGGCAAAGAGCTATGAAGGTGAATTGCGATAGTCAAAGTGAAATATTTATGGAAAGAACACTGTTTATCATTCAAAGACTAAGCACATTGATGTACAATACCATTTCGTAAAAGATATGGTGGAAAGTAACAAGGTGCTACTGGAGAAAGTTGACACATTGAAAAACATAACAGAGTTGTTGACCAAGTCTGTGAGTGCTATGAAGTTCTCTTGGTGTAGAGAGGCAACGGGCATTACAACCCTGGGTTTGTGAACGAAATTTTAGGAATCTCCTGTTTCAGCAAAGAAGACAATAAGTGGGAGAATGTTGGGTTGTTATATTATTTGCAGTGAAAGTCTAGTGGAGGTGAATCAACTGATGGTTGAAGTCAAGGTAGATACACAACAAGTCGAATGTCAAGGAAGTCAATCGGGTAAAGTCGAAGTCGAATATATCGACGACAATTTAACCAACAAGAGGTCAAATTATGGGTGTGAGATGACTGACTAGAGACCGAATGAAGGTTGACTGGTATTCGACTAGTAAACCCAACTTGGAGTTGACTATAACATAATCTTGAGATTTGCAAGATTTGTAGCCAATGATATGCATGGATCTGTAACCATTTTTGGGCACCAATCTTTAGGGTTTTCATGTTGTAAAGCCTATAAAGAGGTGTGTTGTAAGTCTGTAAAGGTTGTTGTTGTATGTGATTGTTGGCACAGGGGCATACCCAGGGTTCAACTCCAAGAGCGCACCAATAGGCCCTAACTACTGGCCCTTTTGGCAACACCTACAAAGCAGATGAAGTCTCACCCAAAGTATCTATGGGGGGGTTGCAGGACAAAGATGTCTACAACCAAGGTAATATCAAGTGGATCTAGTATAATAACAATACAACATTCATATATCATTTATCATCTTAGATCTACTCTGCACATCTATCTATCAGATCTAACATAGTAATGCAATCACAACATACCAAATGACAAAGAACAGAGCATCAATCACACACATGACACAATATATATGTGGTTCACCCTCTCTCTAGGGATACATCCACAGAACTGTGCTTATAATATATTAAGATGAAGCATACAATTCTTGTCTTCACTCTTAGATAACAGATCTTCTTTCTTCTCCTCTCTATCTTTCCCCTCCCTACACACCCAGCTGCAGGGTTGATCTTCACACCCAGCAGAAGATCTTACAATACCAGAAGGCTCTCACACTTAGCACTTCTCTCTCACACAACAATAATCACTCGCATCAATAACAAAAATTACAAGAAACAAGAAGATGATGTATTTGTGTATAGATGTATGAGTAGGAAGAAATATTTATACATACATAGTGTGCAGATAGATGTATGGACATGTCTTACTATGTAAGTAAGATTTTATGAACTATTTTTTTCTAAATATTTTTGTCACAAAATGCACCTTATATTACTTCAAATAAACAATAGAGTTACAACAAATAGACTCTTAAGTTACAGTTATAAGGATTTATTCATTGTCTTCCAATTTTAAAACTCACGTAATTAGAATGTATAAAACATAAAGATAGCTAGCATTGACTAGCTAGGGGTTATTGTATACTAAAAAGTCAAGGGGTACCATGAAAGAACTATTCCTTAACCCGACATAGTCTACGTCATTTGAATATCCAATATGTGTAGGTATCTCTCCTCTCTGAATAGCTTCCATCGATGACCATAGTGAAGCAATAGATCTACCCTTCATGTCCAACACCATTTCTCTATTTCATAGGTTTATAAATAATGTAGGCTTGAGTATTTTAAGATGGAATTTTAGACATGCATAATACCCCCTTTGGTGTTCTTATGCCATACATGGTCGCTTGCATTCTTACTTTCATGCTTTTAAGATCAATAGAAAGTCAATACCTTGACAAAGATATCCCCCTCATTTTAGTGATGGACAAGTCCAACACAAGGGAGGCTTCTTCGGTGACCCAAGGGGGATTGCAAGGGAGAAGCCAAGGAGAAGAATGAAGCACCCCTATAGGTCACAATGAAAATTTCTAGGAGCTTCATGGAGGTTGAGTATCATTCAAGGAAAAGGTTTACAATGGATAGTACCTGCAAAGGTAATGTTAGACAATCAAAGCCAATAAAAAATATGATAAACTTAGCCCTAGAACATAAGGGGAATCAACAAGAACCCTTGTTGTCCCAAAATTGCAGCATACAACAATAATATATCAGCAATGAGATAGTTATAACAGCTGCAATTATATCATCTAATTCAACATATGAAATTGGATCGATGAACATGCAACTTAGAGATAATGTTCCAATGCTTAGCACATGGAATTAGATGACAATAGAAGGTTGTAAAAGTAATTTATCAGCAAGATTATGACAGCCTTATGGATGTAGCTTAATTTTTCTACAACAGCAATATTTGACCATGAAAATCAACAAGTAAATGGCTCAAAATGAAGCTTAAGACAAACACTTTCAATCCCAATGATCAAACAATGTTTTCCTTGGTTAAATTGCAAGTAAAATGAAAGATAGGAGCAATTATATCAGACCTAATGGATGTAACAAATAGTTTATAACAGCAGTACAATCACTTGGCCAATTATGATACCCTTAGCATAGAAGAGAGACAATAGCATGTAGAATCAAACTCTATTGTTATAAGTTTCTAACCACTAAATTTCATGTTTATCAATGCAAGATTTTACATTCTCCAATGCAACTAGTGCCTTGTTTATTGGCTTATGGAGTCTCTTGCTTGGTCACAACCAAGTTAAACTAGGGTTTGATGATCTTCTAGGGGTATTAACCCTCTTATTCCCTAGAGAAGATAAACCCTAGAAATGTTTTGCTACAAGAGTGTAAATATTCTTACTCCTTGTAGCAATCCTTGAGCCCTTTCAATGACAAATAACAGAAATTTCCTTGATGGAGGGTGTATGCCCTTATAATCCTCCCAAGGTCTAACAAAACAACCTTGAATTCAAGAAGAAACACATAAAATTGTAGAAATTCCTTACCAGATATAGGAATTAGCAAGCATAAGCCTTACTTATCAAAGAAAATGCAACGATTTGTCAAGAAGAAGCATCCAAGAGAAGTTGCTAGCCTTTATTGCACCATTAGACAAGTGTTGCATCTATTTTGCACAAGAAAAGAAGAGATCAAAATTTCAGTCCAAGAGTCTCTCAAGTGATGAGTTATATTTGTGACAAATGACCTGCCTCATATTTATATGAGGAAACCCAAGCCCTAGTTTGTCTATGAGGAAACCCAAGCCCTAGTTTTTCCACTTTACAATTAAATCCATAATCTTAGGCCTAAAACCTAAGTTACAATGCTTAATTAGCAAATTGATTTGTCTTTTTCCCACATAGGCTTACAAAATGACCAAAAAAAAAAAATGATGGGACATTAACCCATAAAACTCTCTCCAAGGTGGCATGTGCGATGGGAAATCCTCCAAAGGCTAGGACATCAAGCTAGAAAAGTGCCACGTCATTCCTAAATTAAGTAATAAAGTGGGGCTTCAAACCCACAACATCACCAAATTTTCCAAACATGCGAAAAGTCCCATCAAAATGTGATGTCATGCCTCCCAAGAGAGACATTTTGGCAAAAGAGGGTGAGGTCACCCCTCCTTCATCATCCAAAGCCTCATCCAAGTGCTAAAGTCACCTTCCCAAGTGCAACGTTCATCTTCCAAGGTCTCCAATGAGTGGGGCACTACATCCAACCCATAGATGAGACAATATGAGCCCTTGATATGTCAAGAACCCCATGCCCAAGAGTTTTTTTCCTCATCCACCTCATACTCATTGAATGATATAGAGAGGGTCTTCTTGGGAAACATTCCTTGACTTGGGGATTGACCTACCCAATAGGGCATCATGACACCCCTCCCATACCTAAATTTGGCAAAGTTTATAAGGTCTTTGAGCATTTGTTTTATTTGAAAAGGGTGGACTTAATGCACTTGTTTGGGTGGTTCTTTTATTGAATGTGGATTACTTGGTATGATTCATATGGCTTGTGGACCCTTGGAGGGAGTATTTTCTTGTATTTTCTGGAGCTTTCCTAGTGAAAGTCATTCATGAAGGGACTAAGCCACTTGGACCTTCATAGGGGCCTAAAATCTTATTGGATGGATGTTGTGCCCCACACATTGGAGGCCTAGGATGATGGGATTTGCACCTTGGATGACGTCTCTAACACATGAATGAGACCCAAAACCATAAAAAGGAGATGACATCAACCTCCTATGCCCAAACGTCTCTCTCTTGCATTATGACGTCACACATTGAGGAGATTGTTCAGTGTATTTTGTGCATTTGGTGGTGTTGTGGGCTTGTGACCCCACACTTTTTCTTGATTTGGGGATGACATGGTACATTTATAACATGATGTTCTAGCCTTTGGAGGCTTACCTTCACACATTCCACCTTGGAGAAAAGTCGTGTGGGATTACATGCCATTATTTTGTCATTTTTTATCATATTGTACCCTATGTGGGCAGAAATAGCAAAACGTTTTGCTAATTAAGCATTGCAACTTTGGTTTTGACCTAAAATTAAGGACTTGATTGTAAATGTGGACAAACATGACTTGGGTTTTCCTCTATAAATAGAGAAAATTCATTTTTGTTTGAACATAACTCACTTGTGAGGGTTATCACTCCCTAAGGAAAATTTCGGCCTCTTTATTTTCTCTTATGCATTGTGGAAAAAGGCTTGTCTTTGGAATTTTGGAGCAAATCGATTTCTCTTGAGGCTATATCTTGGATGAATGTGGATGATATTTTGTAAATAATAGGGTTTGGCATCTATCTTCTTGGATTTGTGAGTATATTTGATCAATTTCTTATCTTTGTTAAAGGATTTTAAATTTTAAAACCCTAGGAGAAGTACAAAGGTGTACATCTTGCACTAGATATCTTTCATTATTTGTCTTGGAATTGTTCTAGCTTTTCTATAGGAAGTAGAAGGGCCTACACCCATGTTGCAAAGGTTTAGCTAGGGTTAATCTTCTAGAAAGTAAGAGGGTTTACACCCCTAGAAGATCTTGCCCTATTTCAATTTAAATCACTAGAATATCTTGAGAAAAGGACAGCTTGGTTTTTTAAGGGTTCAAGTTGCCTCTCCCTCTTGATATTTTAGCTATTATTTGACTCCATTTCCCAAGGATAAACTTTTTTAATTGCACTGGAGAACGTAAATTATTGCATTGGAATACATGAAATAAGCTTATTTTAAATCGTCTTAATTTGGCTTGATTGCACCCATCATAAGCTAGTCTCTCTAGCCAAGGCATCTTGGTTTAAGGCAATTTACTTACTACTATAATTAAATTAATGCTACATCCATTAGGGCTGAAACAAAACATTCTCTTAAAGTTGTTTTTCTCTCAATTCTGACCATTGAAAGTTGCATACAAATATTGGAAACTAATCTACAAGTTAAGGGCTTTTCATTGGAATATTTGTTTGTTGATTTTAACAGTTGGAATTCATTATTGTAGAAAAAGATTGTTATAGCCATATAGGGTTGTCATAAGATTGTTGATAACACTAGGTTTATAGCCCTTTCAACCGTCAACATTATTGTTTGAATATTGAAATGTTATCTACTAATAAAGGGTCTTTGTTTCAAGATACTACTTGTTGATTTTGACAGTGATTTATTGTAGTTGTTAACATTTTCTTCTTTCTCATATAAATTACAATCTGCTGCAATTTTTGGGACATAAAGGCTTCTTATTGTTTCCCTTAGTTTTTTTTGGTTTATTTCCATGATCTTGGGTCTTGGGATAGTGGTTCAAACGTTTTTTTTTAAGGTTATTGATCAAACTCTTTCTTCCCTTCACCAAAGTCATCATTCTTCAAACCCTAAGCACTCTCATACTGTGACCTATAGGGTTTTTCGTTTCACCACTTTCTTTCCCCCCTAATTCCCTCTAGGTTCACTCGTGACTCCTCCCTTTTGGTGAATTTCTTCATCACTAAAACAGGGGAGCGTTTATCTAAGGTGACAGTGGGTAGATGCTCCCGAGTTGTCACACATTTGTGGGTTGAGGTTGTATTTTTTCATACTAAACTTTGTGCGATAACACCGACCATGATGATGATCAACATGTCCATAGATAGCAGCCCAACATCCCCCCTTATATTTCCTTTTATGCAAAATGAAATACTTAAAACTTTGAAAAAGAGATGAAGTAATGATAGAGGGTGTATCTAACATACTCCTCCCTAGGGTTTCCACCAACAATGACCAAAGTAAGCAAGAAATAAATAGCATATGCATATTTTTCGTTACCTAATCCAAGAAAATGAGATATGAAACCCTAGTTACCATGCAACATTCATCCAAGAGTAAAGAGAACAAGCCTTTAGGGGGGTGCGCATCACTCCTCATTCATTCACCAAGAAACATACAGTCTATAAGCATACATAATTGACTTTAGATTTACATTCTGTTCGTATGTTCCCTCCTGTGTATGTCACCATACAGTTTCATGGCTCTGAAACACATCCCAACATTATGTTCATGTTCATCCTCTCATTCCTACCCACGATTCTATCTTCTAAAATGGCCTTCATGAAAATGACAACACCATTTTCAAGGGCAACATTTGTCACTAACAAAATGCATACACTAATGATACAACTAATACACATGGAATTCTTATTGTCATCTTTAGTTAATCATTCATTGACCAACAATGATACCGATCAACATGATCTGTTTTCTTTCAAGCAACCATTCATATATGATCCGTACAATAAATTACAGAATTGGAATACCTGTATCAGCTTATTTTAGTGGACAGGAGTTGAGTGTAGTTCATGGAACCAGAGAGTGGTTGGTGTCAATATTTCAGGTATGAATATACAAGCTCCTTTCTCTCCTTTTCTTGCCAATGTTTCTTTCCTTGA
>JZKD02S1176861.1:633865-645075 GCA_000966675.3 Picea glauca | reverse complement strand
TGTCGTAACTATAGAAAATTTGTCGTAACTGGGATATATATATGATTGATTTGCCGCAAATGACCGTTTGATTCCCACACATGCCCTTGTTGGTCGCTAGAGCGACTAAATGGTGATTAGTCGCTAGAGAAACCAATATTCGTCGTTAAAACGACCAACCTAAAATGTTGGTCACTAGAGCGACCAACATTTGGACCCCAAAAAAAAAGGTAAATTTAGTACAAAAAATGCAAAAAAAATACGACGAAATTATAAACCGTCGTAATTTGTGCCCAATGTAGTAGTGATTAGATGGGGGCAATAAATAATGAATTTCCTTTCACCATCTCTTTAGATTAGATGGGGGCAATCAATAATGAATTTCCTTTCACCATCTCTTTATATACACTTTTGTTATGAAGTGGTGGCAATCAATAAGTATGTAACATACTCAGGGAAAATATATTGCTTAAAATTTTTTACAGCAAAGTTCTATCAACTTATTTAAATAGCTCTGGATTAATCTTCTTTTGGCCCTCAGACACTTTAACTTTATGGAGAATCTCGGGGAAAAACTTATTAATATTTCTGAGGGACTTCCCTTGAGCGAAAACGATCATTTTATTTCTGCTAGAATGACTAAAAAGGTTAGGATTAGCCCAGACATACTTCTGGTTCAGCCAAAGTTTAGGAGAAACATAGAATTTTACCTATCCTCGCTTTGAAAGTTAGTCTGAACGTTTACGAAATTAAGATGGGACTTTTTCCTTTTTTCTTTCTATATTTGTGTTTCTTTTTTTTTTCTTTTTTTTTAAGAGACTAATGGGAAAAAAATCAGGGTTGTTTGAAGAGTGATCTTGATAGTGATCGAAGGGAAAAGGTGAGAGAACCTCAGAAACTTAGGAGTGCTAACGACTATTATTTTTTTATTTTTATTTTTATTATTATTTTTTTTTTCACTGTCGTGAAATTTAATTTCTCGTTAATTGGTACCTCTTAGGACACTTTTAATTCAGGTTCCCAGGTCAAAGGTCATACCTTAGTAGTTCGTTGTATTTACAGCCAGAAGACTGTTTACTTATTACCTTTTTGGTAAGTATTTATCATGATTATTCATGCAGATTACCCCTATAGTATAGTTGATCTCTTGAGTCCTTGGCGATTTTCCTACAAATAAAATGACCTGATAACCGTCAGACACTCATACCAATTTTATGAACTGCTAGATTTGAATTGTTTTGTATTTTCATTTTCTGAAAAATAAAATAAAAAAAATAAAAATAATATATATATATATATATATATATATATATTACTTACCGAAAGCAATGTTATTATAAAGAAAACATGAAAACAAACCGGTATGTACAATGAAAGTTTGAAAACATATTTCTGCATGTAGTGTTTAAGGTATCGCCCATTTACAGGGGCGCTTAGAATGTCTCCATTGATATTTTCTAATGAAAAAGCATTTTCTCCTTTTGAGGCTGAGACTCTATAGGGGCCAGAACAAATTGAATCGAACTTGTTGTGTTTTCCAGTGTCTTCTCTTCTGGCTTCCCATTTTAGTACCAGATCTCCAGAGAGTAAATCTCTATCCTTATCCTTTTGATCTAATAAAACCTTCAGCTTATCCTGATATCTCTGCAACTTCTCGTTTACTTCTGCTCTATTTTGCTGGACTTCGACCAGCTGGATTGCTCCCTTGGTAATGTCGTTAGGTTCTTCGTTTGAATCTTGCCAAAGTTTCATTACTGGCAGAGCAAGATTGATTGGTAAAATAACATCAGTGCCATATACCATCTGAAAGGGGGACATCCCAATTTCCCTTTTGGTACTTATCATGTTGGCCCATAGAGCGTATTTCAAATGGATATGCCATGTTTTCTTGTTCTCAGTCAATATTTTTTTTATCACGATTGTCAGATTTTTGTTAGATGACTCAGCTAAACCGTTGCCCTGCGGATAATAAGTTGTGGAGTGTCCTAATATGATGTTGAAGTTTTGGAAAAAGATTATCATAGCCATCTATTTAAACGCTTGTGCATTATTGGTGACTATCTTTCGGGGATCGCCGAATCTAGATAAAACATTTTCTTCTAGAAAATTGATTACAACTGCGTCAGTTGCATTTCTCATGGGAATAGCTTCCACCCACTTAGTAAAATAGTTTGTTGTAGTTAGAATCCACTTGTGCTGAGCACTGGAATGTGGGTGAATCTCTCCGATGAAATCAAGACCCCATTGCTGAAAAGGGGCTTCGGTTTTAACTGGAATTAGAGGTAAAGTTGGGGCTTTCTGTTTACCTATAAACAACTAATAGGGAATACAAGTTCGGACTTTGGTGTTTACATATGTGAATAGTTTGGGCCAGTAATATCCAGCTCTTAAGATTTTATAAGTTGTGGCTCGCCAAGCGTGGTGTTCTCCACACACTCCCTCATGGAACTCATCTATAACCTTTTCGGTTTCGGTCTCAACTAAACAGCTCAGCAAGAAACCCAGGGGATCCTTCCAATATAATTTTTCGTCTATAATACAATATTTTATAGCATGTAGCTTCAGTGTCCTAGCTTTAGATGGGGTTAGTTCACTGGTACATTGAAGAGTCAATAGGTAAGAAAAAATATCGCAGTACCAGACTGAAGAAGAAAACATGTCTTCTATCTCAACCGTAGGTGTAGCAAAATCAAGTTCATTTATCTCTAGGAAATCCTCGTCTTCTTGAAACTGATTTATTCCGAGTTCCTACAAGTTTGATTCGGCTAGAAATTTAGCCAAACCTTGGCCTTTAATGAGTTTTTTGGTTTGACTTCAAGATCAAACTCTTGAATCTTAGCTAGCCATCTGCCTCTTCTCCCATCACTATCCGACTGAACCAATATGTCTTTGACAGAGCTTGTAGGAACATAGGCTATGATCTTTGAATGTAATATGTACGCTTTGAAGGCCTTGAGAGCATTTACCATTGCATAAGCTTGTTTTTCTAGTATATTATATTTCAACTCAGCATCTCTCATACTTTTACTGAAAAAAGCAATGGGTTGTTCAAAGCCTTCTTCGTTTTTCTGTAATAATACAGCTGCGATAGTGTGTTTGGAAGCGAAGGAAAAAATCAGAAATTCATTTGTGTAATCAAGACTTACCAAGACTCGCGCTTTGCTAATAACTTTCTTGATTCATTGAAAAGATGCTTTGGTTTCACTTGTCCACTTTGTCTCACTATTCTTTTTCAACATATATGTGATCAGCTTCACAATTTTGGTGAAGTTAGGGATGAATCTTCTCAAGAAATTTATTTTTCCTAATAAAGATTGAATTTCTTTTACATTTCTAGGGATGTTTATAGTATCTATTGCTTCAATTATTTTGGGATCGATTTTGATTCTGTCTTTAGAAACTATATGACCTAATAGCTTACCTTCTTGCATAGTGAAATGAGACTTTTGGGGATTGAGGGACAAACCAAATTTACGACATTTTTTGAAAGTTTGCTTCAGGTGCACTAGATGTTCTGCATCAGATTTTGAAAAAACAATCAAATCATCGAGATAGATAATAACAAATTTATCTCTCTCACCCACGAAGGCGATGTCCATGGTTCACTGGAAGGTTTCCCCTGCATTCATCAAGCCAAAAGGCATTTTATCATACATAAAGGTACCCCAAGGGGTAGTGAAAGTCGTTTTTTCCTTATCATCTTGGTGTACTGCGATCTAATTGTAACCTGAAAAACCATCAATCATCGACATTCTGTTAGCTCCAACTACTTTCTCTAAAACATGGTCCATCTTAGGCAATGGGTAATTGTCTTTGAGTGATGATCGGTTCAAGTTTCTAAAATCAACACACAACCTGATTTTGCCATTTTTCTTTCTTACTAGGACTGAATTAGCCACCCACTCGGATTATCTTAGTGGGCCGATGATTTTGGCATCCAAGAGTTTTTTGACTTCTTTTTCTATTACTAGTAGCAGCATAGGGTTTATCTGTCTGAGTTTCTGTTTAAAAGTCTTGACACCAGGTTTCAAAGTAATTTTATGTTCGATTATAGAAGTATCATAAGTTCTCAATTCGTCTTAAGACTAAGAGAAAACGTCTTTATATTTTCTAAGCAACTCAACGTATTTACTTTTGGTTCCTGGGGACAGGTATTTGGATAGTTTCACCAACCGAGGGTTTTCTTTGGTACCTATGTCACAGTCCTCAACCTCTTCAGGCTGAGGTTGTAAAGTGGATCTTAAAGGAATATCATCTTGATTAAATAACCTTTCCAAGGGAATTAGGCCCTTGGGGATATGGTTATTTTTTAGAACATGCATTCGATGATTGGCGATTTTATCATGGAATTCTTGGGGGTCCTCCCCTTCCTGCATGATCCAAACGGGATCATTTTGGTTTTCCTAGTCGACATGCATTTCGGCAAACTCATCTACCGATTCTAAAAATTTCCGCAGTTGTTCATTGTCCTCAAAAACTTGCCAGTGTTGTATGTTATTAGGTATGGAAGGTCGGTGTCTCATTTGTATATGGTACTTTAGTTTGAAAGTGGTGGGAGGTGTGAATGTTGAGGCTGCTTTGGCTAACGCATCAGCCTGTTGGTTTTCATTTCTTGGAATGTAGTGAACTTTGATAAAGGAGAAGAAATTTTCGATCAGATCCTAGACTCAATTCCTGTAAGACCTCAACCTAGGATGTTTGGCCTGGTACTGTTGGTTTACCTGTTTTATGATTAGCTCGATGTCACCAAAGATTTTGAGGTATTTTATTTTCATTCTCCTAGCGGCTTCTAACCCTAACACTAAGACTTCATACTCGCATACATTATTAGTGTGGTCCACATTCCAATGTATTCTATAGGAAAATGGGATTATGAATTGATTATCAAGGGCCACAAGGAGTGCCCCAGCTCCAACTCCAAATTAGGATGAAGCATGGTCAAAAAACATCTTCCACACACCAGTGTTATATACATTTTTTTAAATTTTTTCTTTTTCTGTACAACTTTCATCTATACCTAAATCAATATCATCATCAATGGATAAAATAAAATTACCTAAATCTTGATCTACAATATATACAGGGTGGTTATTCGGGTTGTGCAGATCACTTACCATGAATGCCAACCTGGTTTCTCTGTATAGGCACATGAAATGTCCTCTAAAAACTGGAATCATAGCATAAGTCATTTCAAGCTGGAGAGATCTTCCAAGCTTGGTGCCCCAGGATTTGAATAACAACATACCATATTTAGGAGGGATATCAACGACCACTACGTCCATGAGAATGCTTTTCGTAGGTATTTGTGCCAGATTTACCACCAAGTCTTTAATCATGCCTATACATTTAATTTTTCCTGAATCGAATGAATATAAATCTCCATAAGGCCTAGTGATTTTGAGACCCAATTTTTCCATAATGGCTTTAGGCATTACATTGTGGGATGCTCCATAATCGAGCATACATATATAGAGTAATTGGTCGAAAAAGGTTAACGTGATATAGAAGGGGGAAAAAGTGTCTTTGGCGCGTTCGAAATGTGGACCAAAAACTATGTTTTGCTTGTCATCTTCTAAGTTAATGACATATTCTTGGCTTTCATATTCTAAAAAACTAATCATCTTGTCAATTTGTTTTCTATAGATTGGGTTTTTTTCCAGCTTGACAAGAGGTATGGGGATCTTGATTTTATTGATTTCATTTTCCAGATTAAAATTCCCCACAATTTTGTCGTTCTCTATGGTTTGGGCTTCGATCCCCTTCTTATCAGCTTTCTTTTGTGGTGAAGGTTTTGTTTCAGTTGCAACAACTTTCTCTTTTTGTGTTTTGACTGTGGGTGTTTCAGCTGATTTAGTCTTGGTAGGCTATGCGTCCGTGATGTTATTTTTTTCAGTCTACTTTTCAGCATTTTTTGAAACTGTCTCGTCTGTCTCAATCCTTAGCAAGATATTTTTCATTTGGGCAATTGCGAGACTCATGTTTCTAGGCCTTAGATTGTACTTCTGGTGAATCTCGACCATTATACCATCTGCAATACCCTGGTAGGTCAAATCTTCAAAAGTACTGTTCTTTATCTCATTTTCCAATCTATTTTCTTTATTTAAGGATTTTTCATAATCTTGTCTCGATAAATAGGGTCGTGGATCATCATCGCCCAGATTGTTTATACTTCCTCTAATTCCTCGAAATCTTCTAAGTCTTCCTCTCCAATGAAGTTTTCACTCTTGAAGGGGGTTGGGATTTTTTGATCCTCATTCTTAATCTGTCATTGCGGGGCTTGAGGATTGGGATTCCTTCTGAAATCCATTCTGGGAAAATGGTCATTTTTTGTTTGATCTAATTCCATTTTCGAAATCTTATTAGATAGTTCTTTAATTATTCTAGCCATGTCGTCCATTTTGTCTCCTGAAGATCTTCCTGATCCAGAAGATCCTCCTTGTTCTCTGTACCTTCTGGTTTCTTTGTCTCCAGTCTTCGTTTTGGCTTTTAGCTTTCCTGAAGCCATCATGTTTGATTCAATTTCTAGGGAATCGTCTTGCATCTTGGTGAGGTCTATTGATCTCCTCTCTCTTAATAGTAGGGCAAAATCAGGGTCGAAAGCTCGAATGAAAGTTTCTTTCGCTGCAAGCTGAGAAGGTTTGACCTCGATGGGAATTTTATTATACAATTTATTAAACCTTTGGGTGAACTCAAGAACTTATTCAGTCAGATAACAGAGGTGATCTTTCCTTTCTCCCCATTGTCTAATGAAAGAAATTTCTAGTTCATCGTATGACCTTAAAGATCCCGCTACTAAGCCTCGGAACCAGGTTCTGACCTGCCCTTCGAAAGTTTGTACTAAGAGTCTGGAGTAGACATCTTTGTGTTCAAGTCCTAGGATATCAACAAATCGGTCAAAGAAATTGATGTGTTCTTGTGTGGTTAAATCGCCTTCCTCTGTGAATTTTGGGAGTTTTTTCATGTAATTTTCTGGAAGGTCATGTAGGGGAACCAGCAGAACAAGAGGGGCATATCTGGCAGCCACCTTAGAAAAAATTATAGGGAGTGTTACTTGGCCGCCTGCTGCTCCTCCTGCGGCACCAACTACAGCACCGCCTCCAACTCCCACACCTTTGTGCACAACCATTGATGGATTTGAGGCTGAAACTCGGAGTGTATGAGGAGAAATCTCAAGGAAACTTGGTAGATTTTGGGTTGTTCTTGAATGTGACAAAAAATTTATGGGGAACTGATCATCAAGGCACGTGAAACTGGAGAAAGAAGCCCCAAGATGAAAATAACTTGTTTCTTAAGACTCATAAGATGAATATATCGGAGAATCAATGGGGGTTAAATCAGGATACACATGGCATTCATCAGAGTTCTTGGTAGTAGGAGTGTGCAATTCGAGAAGAGAGAATGCATTGTTTGAAAGGGGGAGGGAGATGGATCTCTCAAGTATTCCTCTGACATTCGACTGTGTAGAATTAGGTTGACATATGGTATGTGTCGGTGAAACAATTTGTCTGATGGATCTTTGTGATTTTAAAATCTTTTCCAGTTCAGAAACTGGCGAGGTTTGTTTGTCGTCTAGGTTATTTCTGGTGTTCTTTCGGCTAAAATCTAGTTTACTTATCATGGAGTCACCAAGTGAAAGATAAAATTAGCCTTAGAAGTTCTTTCGATCTTTGTTCACTATCAAAGAAAGAAAGTGTCAATGTCGTTCTTCCTAGGGAAAAGATTTGTTTCTTCATCCCCGACAACGGTGCCAAAAAGATGTTGTTCCTGAGTTTATACTTTAAGGCTCTAAATTATACCGTCAAGGCATCCGAAAAGGTAGAGATAGTTAATGGGTAAAAAGATCAGTTTAATGGAAAGAGAGATCAAAGTTGGTTCCTTAACTATCTCTGTCTAGCTTCAAATTGTTCTTGGATGCTAATATCCCTTTCAATCACGGCCCATGAACATTCAAGTTCTACCCATGTACTTGTTGTTTGTAAGATGGTACTGAATAGGTTTAACGCAATGCTTGTTTGATCTGATAGATCGGGTTCTATATTAGGCTGTCTGGTAACTGGAACAGTCATGAAAGCTAAGGGTTTCCTTTTTGTAAGTCAAAATTATTTTTAAGGATCACAAATTTCTAGATTGAATTAATAAAAATAAAACTTTCAAAGTATGAATCAATAGTATAATAGAAACAAAGGTCGTTTCTAGTATCTGAGTCAAATTTAAAGGAGACGGTGCATGGAATGAAGAAAGAAAAAGAAACATATAGTTGTATAAAAAATGTGAGGCATAAATTGAAGAGGGGTCTCGCTTTATGCTAATAGAAGAAAGAGAGATGATAACTTTGATGAAGTATACAATTTCAGAATTCTAAAACGTTCATAGGTATTATATCCGTTGATGGCTGATACAGAGGAAAAACTGCAAACGATTAGATAATCTGACTGTTCAATCACCACAATAGAGATTGCATCATGAAAGCATTCATCGAAGGTATGAAATAAAAGATGGAATGACAGAGAAACACAAAACTCAGGCTTGACAAGATCTGGAATATTCAATCTATATTGTATTAATTCTGGCAAAATGAAATTTTATCTTTACAATCTCATCCATAAAAAAGGCCTCGTCTTAGTCTTGAAAAGTTATATTTATACAAAACTACCAATCCTAAGACGGTTGGTGATTTCCTAATTCCTAGTGACTAACTATTTGTTAAAAATAGATCAGAAACCGTTTGCATGATCTTCTCCTTTTTCTACTTTCTTGGAAGTAAATATCCTCCAAATAATACTTTTACTTTGTTGATGACTCTCCTTCTTTTGATCCAATATATTCAATGCATCTCTCCAGGAACTGTGTAAAATTTCTGGGGGGTTCTGGAAGGTCCTTTGCTTCGAATAGATAAACCTTTGTCTGTATCTTTGAGAGACAGTCTTCAACTCCTTTATCTGCAAACTTTATCGACTGCAGTTTT
Source organism: Picea glauca (assembly GCA_000966675.3). NCBI lineage: Eukaryota > Viridiplantae > Streptophyta > Pinopsida > Pinales > Pinaceae > Picea > Picea glauca. The sequence continues at coordinate 636,131 of JZKD02S1176861.1, read as the reverse complement.
AAGTTGGGCTCAAACAAAAACCTATATTTTGGGAGGACATCCATTTCTCTTAGTTGTGAAATTTCTATTTGAATTTCACTCAAATTTTCTCTAAAACTTAATTGATGTCTTACAATATTAATCTGTCCCAGAAGTCCTGTACAATTGCCTTTTCCAATGTTTAATGACCCTTTGTATAAGAGATAAAAAAGTTCTTCGCAGTCATCTCTGATTTCCTTGACTATTCTTTTGTTTTTAGTTATGTTGGTTTCCCATAGCTTGAGCATGATGTCGCCTCTGATTTGCTCTGTGGCTGATATTTTCGTAGTTTTGGATGTCTCTTCACTTGCCGAATATATGATTGCCTTTTGGAGAGTAACCCTTGTTGTTTTGGCTTCTTTTTCCTTAAGGATAATATTATCAAAGGCATTATCTGCTTCTTGAAAGTAACTCTGAATAATCTCTATCTTGGAAATCAATTTCTGTTGTTCAACTTCTATTTTTGAATGCACTTCCAGTGACTGGGCCTGGAAAGCTTTCAGATCTATGACCTGACCTTCCATCAAATTTAACCTAGCCTGTAACTGTTATGCATTGATCAGGGGATCACATTTTGCTCAATTTTCAAAGTGCTCAGAATGCGACGAAAACAGTGCCATTGCGTCCGTCTCGTCTTCCTGATTCCGGCGGTATATTTACTTTCGCAAATGGAGTCCGTATGGAGGAGATATCGCGATCTGTCTGCCAAGCCAAACAGGCAAAAATTTGGAATGCTGAATGTACATGTCCGTACAGTCCGTATGGCCACGTGGAGGGCTATACCATCATGATGACATGGCAGTGGATGATGTGGCATATTTTCATTGTTCGGTTGATTGGTGAATACGATGCTGACACATGTCATTGGATAGCCAATGAAGTGAGAACACGTGGCCCAATTCATTGGCGCCATGTGTCACTCGTTGACAGGTTATTGGGTTCATGTGTAAAATATAGTGGAGGCCGTGGGGTTCAACCCCCGGACCTCTCACTCTATACAAATCCTTCGCCAACCTTCACTAACCATCATGCCGCCCAACGTTTCTTGTTTCATATGTCAAAAATATTGCATTTAAGTTTGGTTGTAAGCATTGATTGAAAAGGGGGCGGGCCGGGGCCAAGCCCCGACCCATGGTTCCATAGCATAACATATAACCGTATGTTTATACTATCCGCGCGCAAAACCATATATTATATATGTAATGAATGGTGCGGTTGTATAATGTTATAAACCAAAGTTTAAAACTATATGTTGGTATTGCGCAGGGTTGGAATAACCCGTGAGTTTTTGTAATTAACCAATCGTTTAAAAATGCGCGGTTTCAATGGTTATAGAAGCTTAACTACTTTTGCGCCCAGCCCAAGGTCGCATGGGCCATATGACTGAATGCCGAGGCGGTTAGGGGCTGGAGGCGCCTTAACCGTCCTACGGTTTGTACCGGTGCGCGGTTGCATACGGGACTAGGTTCTTTACGCTTAAATGAGCGTGTGTGCCAGGTTTGGAGAACAAGGGTGCGAATTGTAGAACCAGAGACAACAAAGTTGAAGAGGGAGACTTTAAGGAGGCTATCTTCTTCATTTTTTGACCGATTGAGGTGCCGAAAGAGCCCAGACAGGGGTTTTGGGACACTGCGGAGCCATTGGAGCAGTTGGTTTTTCATTTTGAGCATTGTAAGACATGTTTTTTAGCACTTTGAGCAATTTAATAATAATGATCCATTGGAAGCTGGACCAGGAGATGTAGCCCGAAGTGGGGTGAACTCCTTTATCAAGTTGCTGTGTTTATGTTCGATGTTCAATGTTTTATGCTGCTGTCTGTGTGTATCTTTACATAAGTAATCCTTAATTATGTGTTGCAAATTGATCCGGTTGCTTTAAACACATAACATTTAACTTGCAAATATTATTCAAGTTTTTCAAGTCTTCTTTAATTTTAGATCAAGTTGGTATCAGAGCACTGGTTTTGAAGACTTGATTGTTTTGCAAGTTTTGTTTTTGATGCTCACAAGGTTGAAACTCACACGAGGAGAAGGTCAACTTGTGGAGCCAAGTTCTTATCCGACGAGGAGGAAGAAGTTTCATTCATCGCGAGTTGCAGAGAGACATTCACCAAGCATGGCACATGCAGAAGACCATGAACGTGTTCCGGACGAAGACGAAGATCTCAGACAGGCTGTCATAGAGTTGAGAAACATGATGAAGATTTTGTTGGAACGGAACATAATGTCGCAGGGTGAAGGCTCTAACC
>JZKD02S1176861.1:606184-630050 GCA_000966675.3 Picea glauca | reverse complement strand
CCAAGCAAGGCCAAGTGGATTGAGGTTGGAAGGGTGAGGGAACTATACCCTCATCTTCACATAGACTGAGATAGTCTTTTGGAGGTCCAAAAGCTTCCCAATGGGGAGTTGTGATCAGGGGATCAAATTTTGCTCAATTTTCAAAGTGCTCAGAATGTGACGAAAACAGTGCCATTGCGTCCATCTCGTCTTCCTGATTCCGGTGGTATATTTACTTTCACAAATGGAGTCCGTATGGAGGAGATATCGTGATCTGTCCGCCAAGCCAAACAGGCAAAAATTTGGAATGTTGACTGTACCTGTCCGTACAGTCCGTACGGCCACGTGGAGGGTTGTACCATCATGATGACATGGTAGTGGGTGACGTGGCATATTTTCATTGGTCGGTTGATTGGCGAATACGATGTTGACACATGTCATTGGATAGCCAATGAAGTGAGAACACGTGGCCCAATTCATTGGCGCCACGTGTCACTCGTTGACAGGTTATTGGGTTCATGTGTAAAATATAGTGGAGGTCGTGGGGTTCAACCCCTGGACCTCTCACTCTATACAAAGCCTTCGCCAACCTTCACTAACCATCATGCCGCCCAACGTTTCTTGTTTCATATGTCAAAAATATTGCATTTAAGTTTGGTTGTAAGCGTTGATTGAAAAGGGGGCGGGTCGGGGCCAAGCCCCGACCCATGGTTCCATAGCATAAAATATAACCGTATGTTTATACTATCCGCGCGCAAAACCATATATTATATATGTAATGAATGGTGCGGTTGTATAATGTTATAAACCAAATTTTAAAAATATATGTTGGTATTGCGCGGGGTTGGAATAACCCGTGAGTTTTTGTAATTAACCAATAGTTTAAAAATGCGTGGTTTCAACGGTTATAGAAGCTTAACTACTTTTGCGCCCATCCCAAGGTCGCATGGGCCATATGACCGAATGCCGAGGCGGTTAGGGGCTGCAGGCGCCTTAACCATCCTACGGTTTGTACCGGTGCGCGGTTGCGTACGGGACTGGGTTCTTTACGCTTAAATGAGCGTGTGTGCCAGGTTTGGAGAACAAGGGTGCGAATTGTAGAACCAGAGACAGCAAAGTTGAAGAGGGAGACTTCAAGGAGGCTATCTTCTTCATTTTTCGACCGATTGAGGTGCTGAAAGAGCCCAGACAGGGGTTTTGGGACGCTGGGGAGCCATTGGAGTAGTTGGTTTGTCATTTTGAGCAGTGTAAGACATGTTTTTGAGCACTTTGAGCAATTTAATAATAATGATCCATTGGAAGCTAGACCAGGAGATGTAGCCCGAAGTGGGGTGAAATCCTTTATCAAGTTGTTGTGTTTATGTCTGATGTTCAATGTTTTATGCTGTTGTCTATGTGTATCTTTACATAAGTAATCCTTAATTATGTGTTGCAAATTGATCTGGTTGCTTTAAACACATAACATTTAACTTGCAAATATTATTCAAGTTTTTCAAGTCTTCTTCAATTTTAGATCATGCATGCTCCTTTTGTTGAGAAACCTGCACCTGACTTGCTTGTATCTTCTGGTTCAGTTTGTCCAGGCTTGATTTGAGTAATTGAATTTCTAGCCTTTCAGCAGCCCTGGTCTACAAGATTTTACTCACCTCTTCTCTAATGTTCTCCTCAACATTCTTTAACTGGTCTTGTAATTGAGCTATCATGTTATTACTCTTCTTTATCCTCATTCTCATGTTTCCCACGGTAAAAAAAATTGTTGTTGCCATGGCTCCCATGGAACCTGCTATCTCTGTAGTGAAATCCTCCTCCTCCAAATCCTGTCCATCTATCAAGACTTTATGATTTTTTACCATACTCCCCTCCTTCTTTGACTTCTTTTTCTATTATTGGTAGTAGCATAGAGTTTATCTGTCTGAGTTTCTGTTTAAAAGGCTTGACACCAGGTTTCAAAGGAATTTTATGTTCAATTATAGAAGTATCATAAGTTCTCAATTCGTCGTAAGACCAAGCGAAAACATCTTTATATTTTCTAAGCAACTCAGTGTATTTACTTTTGGTTCCTAGGGATAGGTATTTGGATAGTTTCACCAACTGAGGGTTTTCTTTGGTAGCTATGTCACAGTCCTCAACCTCTTCAGGCTGAGGTTGTAAAGTGGATCTTAAAGGGATATCATCTTGATTAAATAACCTTTCCAAGGGAATCAGGCCCTTGGGGATCTGGTTATTTTTTAGAACAAGCATTCAATGATTGGCTATTTTATCGTGGAATTCTTGGGGGTCCTCCCCTTCCTGCATGATCCAAACAGGATCATTTTGGTTTTCCTGGTCGACATGCGTTTCGACAAACTCGTCTATTGATTCTAAAAATTTGCGCAGTTGTTCATCATCCTCAAAAACTTGCCAGTGTTGTATGTTATTATGTATGGAAGGTTGGTGTCTCATTTGTATATAGTACTTTAGTTTGAAAGCGGTGGGAGGTGTGAATGTTGAGGCTGCTTTGGCTAACGCATCAGCCTATTGGTTTTTAGTTTATGGAATGTAGTGAAATTTGATAGAGGAGAAGAAATTTTCGATCAGATCCCAGACGCAATTCCTGTAAGACCTCAACCTAGGATGTTTGGCCTAGTACTGTCGGTTTACCTATTTTACGATTAGCTCGGTGTCACCAAAGATTTCGAGGTTTTTTATTTTCATTCTCCTAGTGGCTTCTAACCATAACACTAAAGATTCATACTCACATACATTATTAGTGTGGTCCACATTCCACTGTAATCTATAGGAAAATGGTATTACAAATTGATTATCAGGGGCCACAAGGAGTGCCTCAGCTCCAGATCCAAATTAGGATGAAGCGCCATCAAAAAACATCTTCCACACACCAGTGCTATATACATTTTTTTTAATTTTTTCTTTTTCTGTTTTTTCTTCTATACAACTTTCATCTATATCTAAATCAATATCATCATCAATGGAAAAAATAGAATTACCTAAATCTTGATCCGCAATATATGTAGGGTGCTTATTCGGGTTGCGCGGATCACTTACCATGAATGCCAACCTGGTTTCTCTGTATACGCATGTGAAATGTCCTCTAAAAACTGGTATCATAGCATATGTCATGTCAAGCTGGAGAGATCCTCCAAGCTTGGCGCCCCAGGATATGAATAACAACATACCATATTTCGGAGGGATATCAACGACCACTACATCCATGAGAATGTTTTTTGCAGGTATTTGTGCCAAATTTACCACCAAGTCTTTAATCATGCGTATACATTTAACGTTTCTTGAATCAAATGAATATAAATCTCCATAAGGCCTAGTGATTTTGAGACCCAATTTTTCCATAATGGATTTAGGCATTACATTGTGGGATGCTCCATAATCAAGCATACAATTATGGAGTAGTTGGTCAAAAAAGGTTAACGTGATATAGAAGGGGGCAACAGTGTCTTTGGCGCCTTCGAAATGTGGACCAAAAACTATGTTCGACTTGCCATATTCTAAGTTAATGACATCGGCTTGGCTTTCGTCTTCTGAAAAACTAATCATCTTGGCAATTTGTTTTCTGTAGATCGGGTTTTTTGCCAGCTCGACAAGAGGTATGGGGATCTTGATTTTATTGATTTCATTTTCTAGATTAAAATTCCCCACAATTTTGTCGTTCTCTATGGTTTGGGCTTCGATCCCCTTCTTATCAACTTTCTTTTGCGGTGAAGGTTTTGTTTCAGTTGCAGGAGATTTCTCTTTTTGTGTTTTGACTGTGGGTGTTTTAGCTAACTTAGTCTTGGTAGGCTATGTGTCTGTGATGTTATTTTTTCAGTCTGTTTTTCAGCATTTTTTGAAACCGTCTCATCTGTCTCGCCCCTCGGAAAGATATTTTTCGTTTGGGCGATCGCGAGAATCATGGTTCTAGGCCTTAGATTGTACTTATGATGAAGCTCGACCATTATACCATCTGCAATACCCTGGTAGGTCAAATCTTCAAAATTATTGTTGTTTATGTCATTTTCTAATCTATTTTCTTTATTTAAGGATTTTTCATAATCTTGTCTCGATAAATGGGGTCGTGGATCATCATCGCCTAGATTGTTTATATCTTCCTCTAATTCCTCGAAATCTTCTAAGTCTTCCTCTCCAATGAAGTTTTCACTCTTGAAGGGGGTTGGGATTTTTTGATCCGCATTCTTAATCTGTCTTTGTGGGGCTTGAGGATTGGGATTCCTTTTGAAATCCTTTCTGGGAAAATGGTCATTTTTTGTTTGACCTAATTCCATTTTTGAACTCTTATTAGACAGTTCTTTAATTTTTCTAGGTCCATTTTGTCTCCTGAAGATCTTCCTGATCTAGAAGATCCTCCTTGTTCTCTCTACCTTCTGGTTTCTTTGTTTCCAATCTCTGTTTTGGCTTTTAGCTTTCCTGAAGCCATCATGTTTGATTCAATTTCTAGGGCATCATCTTGCATCTTGGTGAGGTCTACTGATCTCCTCTCTCTTAATAGTAGGTCGAAATGAGGGTCGAAAGCTCCAGCGAAAGTTTCTTTCGCTGCAGGCTGAGAAGGTTTAACCTCGATGGGAATTTTATTATACAATTTATTAAACCTTTGGGTGAACTCAAGAACTGATTTAGAATTTTTCTTTCTAAGAGCCCTGAATTCAGTCAGATAATAGAGGTGATCTTTCCGTTCTCCCCATTGTCTGATGAAATCACTTTCGAGTTCATCGTATGACCTTAAAGATCCTACTGCTAAGCCTCGGAACCAGGTTTTGACCTACCCTTCGAAAGTTTGTACTAAGAGTCTGGAGTAGACATCTTTGTGTTCAAGTCCTAGGATATCAGCAAATTGGTCAAAGAAATTGATGTGTTCTTGTGTGGGTAAATCGCCTTCCCCTGTGAATTTTGGGATATTTTTCATGTAATTTTATGGAAGGTCATGTAGGGGAATCAGGAGAACAAGAGGGGCATATCTGGCAACCACCTTAGCAAAAATTCTAGGGAGTGGTACTTGGTCGCCTGCTGCTCCTCCTGTGGCACCACCTACAACACTGCCTCCAGCTCCCTCACCTTCGTGCGCAGCCATTGATGGATTTGATGTTGAAACACGAAGTGTATGAGGAGAAAGCTAACGAAAGCTTGGTATATTTTGGGTTGTGCTTGAATGTGACAGAAAGGTTGTGGGGAACTGATCATCAAGGCACAGGAAACTGGAGAAAGAAGGCCCAAGATGAAAAGAACTTCTTTCTCCATACTCATAAGACGAATATATCGGAGAATCAATGGGGGTTAAATCAGGATACACAGGGCATTTGTCGGAGTGCTTGGTAGTAGGAGTGTGCACTTCGGGAAGAGAGAATGTATCAATTGAAAGGGGGAGGGAGACAGATCTCTCAAGTATTCCTTTGACGTTCGACCATGTATAATTAGGTTGACATATGGTATGTGTCAGTGAAACGATTTGTCTAAGGCATCTTCGTGATTTTAAAATCTTTTCCAGATCAGAAATTGGCGAGGTTTGTTTGTCGTCCGGGTTCCTTCTGGTGTTCTTTCGGCTAAAAGCCAATTTACTTATCGTGGATTCACCAAGTGAAATATAAAAGTAGCCTTAGAAGGTTTTTTGATCTTTGTTCACTATCAAAGAAAGAAAGTGTCAATGTTGTTCTTCCTAGGGAAAATATTTGTTTCTTCGTCCCCGGCAACGGTGCCAAAAAGATGTTGTTCCTGAGTTTATACTTTAAGTCTCTAAAGTATACCGTCAAGGCATCCAAAAAGGTAGAGATAGTTAATGGGTAAAAATATCAGTTTAATGGAAAGAGAGATCAAAGTTGGTCCCTTAACTATCTCTGTCTAGCTTCCCATTGTCCTTGGATGCTAATATCCCTTTCAATCACGGCCCATGAACATTCAAGTTCTACTAGTGTACTTGTTGTCTGTAAGATGGTATTGAATAGGTTTAACACAATGCTTGTCTAATCTAATAGATCGGGTTTTATATTAGGCTGTCTGGTAACTGGAACAATCATGAAAACTAAGGGCTTCCTTTTTGTAAGGCAAAATTATTTTTAAGGGTCGCAAATTTCTAGTTTGAATTAATAAAAATAAAAATTTCAAACTATGAATCAATAGTATAACAAAAATAAAGGTTGTTTCTAGTATCTGAGTCAAATTTAAAGGAGACAGTGCATGGAATGAAGAAATAAAAAGAAACATGTAGTTGTATAACAAATGTGAGGCATCAATTGAAGAGGGATCTCCCTTTATGCTAATAGAAGAAAGAGAGATGATAACTTTGATGAAGTATACAATTTCAGAATTCTAAAATGTTCATAGGTCTTATATCCATTGATAGCTGATACAGAGGAAAAACTGCAAATGGTTAGATAATATGACTGTTCAATCACCACAATATAGGTTGCATCATGAAAGCATTCATCGAAGGTATGAAATAAAAGATGGAATGACAGAGAAACACATAACTCAAGCTTGAGAAGATCTGGAATCTTCAATCTGTATTGTATTAATTCTGGCAAAATGAAATTTTCTCTTTACAATATCATCCAGAAGAAAGGCCTCATCTTAGTCTTGAAAAGTTATATTTATACAAAACTACCAATCCTAAGACGGATGGTGATTTCCTAATTCCTAGTGACTAACTATTTGTTAAAAATAGATCAGAAACCATTTGTATGATCTTCTCCATTTTTCTGCTTTCTTGGAAGTAAAGATCCTCCAAATGATACTTTTACTTTGTTGATGACTCTCCTTCTTTTGATCCAATATATTCAATGCATCTCTCCATGAACTGTGTAAAATTTTTGGGGGGTTCTGGAAGGTCCTTTTCTTCGAACAGATAAACCTTTCTCTATATCTTAGAGAGACAATATTCAACTCCTTTATCTTCAAACTTTATCGACTACAGTTTTAAGTTTGGCTCAAACAAAAACCAGTCTATTAGGGTGACATCCATTTCTCTTAGCTGTGAAATTTCTATTTGAATTTCACTCAAATTTTCTCTAAAATTTAATTGATGTCTTACAATATTAATATGTCCCAGAAGTCCTGTACAATTGCCTTTTCCAATGTTTAATGACCCTTTGTCTAAGAGATCAAAAAAAAATTCGCAGTCATCTTTGATTTCCTTGACTATTCTTTTGTTTTCAGTTGTGTTGGTTTCCCATAGCTTGAGCATGATGTTGCCTCTGATTTGATCTGTGGCTGATATTTTCGTAGTTTTGGATGTCTCTTCACTTGCCGAATATATGATTGCCTTTTGGAGAGTAACCCTTGTTGTTTTGGCTTCTTTTTCCTTCAAGATAATATTATCAAAGGCATTATCTGCTTCTTGAAAGTAACTCTGAATAATCTCTATCTTGGAAATCAATTTCTATTGTTCAACTTCTATTTTTGAATGCACTTCCAGTGACTGGGCCTGGAAAGCTTTCAGATCTATGACCTGACCTTCCATCAAATTTAACTTAGCTTGTAACTGTTCTGCATGCTCCTTTTGTTGAGCAACCTACACCTGACTTGCTTATATCTTCTGGTTCATTTCGTCCAAGCTTGATTTGAGTAATTGAATTTCTAGCCTTTCGGTAGCCCTGGTCTACTCCAAGATTTTACTCACCTCTTCTCTGATGTTCTCCTCAGCATTCTTTAACTGATCTTGTAATTGAGCTATCATGTTATTACTCTTCTTTATCCTCGTTCTCATGTTTCCCATGGTAAAAAAAGTTTGTTGTTGCTATGGCTCCCATGGAACCTGCTATCTCTATAGCGAAATCTTCCTCCTCCAAATTATGTCCATCTATCAAGACTTTATGATTTTTTACCATACTCCCCTCCTTCACATGCATCTCTTGTTTCAAGATGGCCTTCCTTTTTCACCATTACCTTCATTACCTTTTTTATTATTTGAGCTCTCTCCTTGTAACCTTGCATTCCTCTCTTCATATAAAACTTTCACCATTTTTGTCATATCAAAGAAGGATTTTCTAAAAGTTTCTTCATATGAAGTGAGGGTTTCATGACTCTCCTCATGAGCCATACTTGTTGAATGTCTCCTTGAAACTTGAGGTCAATGAATTTTTCTCCTTCTTGAAGGTTGAGAACTTGGCTCCACAAGCTTTCCTTCTCCTCTTGTGAGCTTCAACCTTGTAAGCATCAGAAAAACACTTGCAAACAAATCAAACCTTCACCATAACCTTAGCTCTGATACCAAATTGATCTGAAATTGAAGGTTGTGCAAAATGCAAGTGTAATTTTTATGTGTCTTGGGAAATGGATCAATTTGCAAGAACGTATATTTTTAATGAGTTTTGGACTTAAAATTGCAGAAATAACAGAGATAAACAACCATCAAATAACACACATAACACAGAAAATGATAAAGGAGTTCACCCCTCTCTTGGGATATAGCTCTTGGTCCAACTTCCAACGGTCCTATTTCATTAGGTGTTCAATATGTGAAAAAAATATTTTTCAATTCTCAAATGGCAAAAATAACAGCTCCAATGGCTCTAGAACTGTAAAAAACCCATGTCTAGGATTTTTTTGCACCTGGTTTGGTCACAAAATGAGAGAGTTATCCTCTTCTGCAGTTTTCCCCAAAACCTACAGCCAAAACTTTTTTCCAAAATGCACACACTATCCAGAAACTTGTCCTAGATGCACTCAAACCAAAATTCGTGTGATTCTCACTGCATGGGTGAATTTGGTGCATTGTTAGCACAATTTTAGTGCCTAACTCTGGAGGTCTTGACCACATGGCGCATGTGTCCAGGTTCTGGGACTAACCACCCACACCCTTCGACTGACACTGTAATATTTTGTATATAAAAAGTATGCATAACAGGAATAAAATGCTAGAAATGATAGATAAACAACAATATAACCAGAACAACACCACAATAACACTGAAATGATATCAAAATAACACTAGAAAGAACACTTTGATTCTAAGAGAAATGTTCACGAGCATCTTCGAGGGGGAAAACTAGAGTCGAGTAGAGCTCTATTACAATAATATACAAGCTAGGGTTCTCATACCCTCGACTCCTATTTATACTAAATATGCCTATCAAAAGAACCATCTAGAGGAAGATCCTTCTAGAAGTGGAAGCTTCTATTAGGTCTTCTTATATTCAGCATATTTTACTTTATTGCAAGGCCTTATTAATATTGACTTTTGTTGGCCCTTGACCAAGTTTTGAGGAACACTTGGTCATAATTGACCGTTTTGGACTTTGACACCTTGTCAAAGATGGAGCACCAGGCAAAGCAGAGATCGTGGGATCTCAATCCACTTTGGGCCTCTTTTAGGGTTTTGGGTTGATGTAATGGGAAAGGGATGTTGGCTCGTGGGTTTACCCATGCTTAGGCCCACTTTTGTAATATATAAATAGATACTTAGGCAATGTAAGAAGCATCGATGGCTTAGTGTTAAGAATTGATCTATGTGATAGACTTGCAAAGCTGAGTGCAAGTATTGTAAGTGTTGAATGTACAGATTGTAAGGAGGCTTTGTGCTAGATCTACTTGGGGAAGGAGGATCTAGGGAGGTGTGCGTAGATCTCCTATCCTATGCAGAGTAGGAATTCAATAAGCTCTGTGTTGTAACCTGATTGACTGAAGCTAATATAGAAGAAGAGTTGGTGGATGTAGCCCCGGGGTGGGGGTGAACCACGTAAATACTGTGTGATGTGTTTTGTGCTTGTCATTAGATGTTTTGTATTTCTAAGTGCTTAGATTAGATTAGATCTATTCTTGATTTATGCTTCTGAGATGTGAATGAATGTTAGATATGATATATATGAAGATGCATAGTGCCGATCTACCAGGATTTGATCTATATTACTGTTGCTAAGTGCTTGAATTAGTGTGAATGTTGCGATGCTCTGTACCTTCTGCGAAGTATAATAAGGAATGTATATGGATGAATGACCTATGCTAAGTGCTTGTTATGTGTTGAAATCACAGATCTGTGTCCCAGCTAAGGTTGCAGACACCTAAGTCTTGCAACCACCCCTGCTTCTACCTCAGGTGAGACTTCATCTGCTTCGTAGGTTTTGCCGAAAGGGCCGGTAGTTAGGGTTTTGTTGGTGCACTCTTAAGCATTGAACCCTGGGTCTGCCCTTGTGCCAACAAATGGTTCCATTGTCGGGACCTAGAACTGTGATTGCTGGGAACTAAGAAAGAAAATCTTTGTGCAAAGATTTGATCTAGAAACCATCAAATATCTATGCATAGATCTGTTTCTCTAGTGTGCATATCTTCATTCAACCCACGAAGCTTTGTGCTAAAAAGAGAAGGCCAGATCTGAAGAAAATAAGCAAGATCTGAATGCTGTGTGCTCTAAGAAAGGTAAAAGTAGAAGTTTCTAAGGAAAAAAAGGTCAGATCTGCAGGAAAGAGGTAAGATTTGTAAGCTTTGTGCTCTATAGAAGTAAGATAAGTAGAAATTTTTATTTTATTTATTTATTTATTATTATTTGTTTTTTGTTTCTCAAGTATGGATCTAGGTATTTCTGATCGATTATGTCCTAGCTTAAAACCTAGGGAATTAATAGATGAAATAAATCTTCATATGAATAGATCTGATAGATATGTTATACCTATGCATAGAAAGAATGTTTGGACTAACAAATGGATGCAGGATCCTAGAAAGAAATTTTTGCAGACTAGTTACCATGATCCTGGTGCATAGTATAGGAGAAGTTGGGGATCATCTAAAAGAAAGAGAGGATTAACCCTCTTTTACAGTTGTAGAAGACCAGAACATCTTGCTAAGGAATTCCCTAGTGAAAGACCTAGTTGCCTCTATTGCAAAGCTCTGGATCATGAAGTATTGGATTTCCCTAGAATGATTGCTAGGCTCGAAGGAATGAATCCAAACCCTAGGATAGCCTCAGAAATAGTAGAACCTTAGAGCGAATCATAGAATTTATTGATACAGATGAAAGAAACACTGAGGGGACATAAAAATGTCTGATTACCAGAGATCTTAAAAGAAAAAGAATAAGTCGAAGCAAGACTAGGGGACTTAGACATTGATTGTATTCTCGACGAAGAAACACAAGTGAACATTATGCCAGAAAAAACCTGGGAAGTTATAGGGAAGCCTGCCATGATCCCTTCACTAGGATTAATAGGACTATTCAGAGGAAAACTGATGATGTTATGTGGAAAACTCGCTCAGATACCTATGAAATTCAATGGAACTTTGACTAAAGAAGATTTTGAGATTATTAAATTCATTGAGAACAACGCCCCATTCACTGTGTTACTTGGAAAACCTTGGATTGAGAAAGATCAAGCCAGAAAGAAGGAAGAAGAAAAGGTATTACAACAACAGAGACAAGAGCTAAAATATTTCATGACTAGAAGGATCGCACAGTTGATTGAGGAATAGGAGAATAAATCAAAGCTAATTAACACTAGAAGCCTAGTTATCAAGGAGTTAGGGGACTCATAGAAGATTGGAGTATCTATACCAGATATATAAGAAGTGGTTCTCATGATTCTTGGGAAAGAACCTCAGTAGTGCGAAGTGACTATGCCCAAGGAAAATAAGAACCAAAACGAGAAAAGAACTACCAAGACGAAGCTCACAGGGAAAAAGACTAGAAAGCTAAGTAAAAAGAGAGCTCAGATCGAAAGGCTATAGAGGGTCCCAAAGGGAACCTCTTCAAAAGAAACTTTGCAAAATTCAAGCTTTGTCGAGATAACAGAACAACGACATGGGTCACTTCGCCATGACGAAGCAATATAGCCATTGGAGGTCGATATGTCCGTTCGACTGTCACTCCGAACGGATCGAAATGCATTGATAGCTCATCACCAAACCGTTAGACCACACCATAACGAATAGAACCAGAGTTAAGGAAGCCCCATATCCATTGCAAACGATCTGTTACAAAGTTCCTTACTTAATCTATCACGCCATGCATGAAAGACACTTTTGCTAATCATGAATTTGAGCCCGCAGATTACCTAAATTCTGAACATTGATTATGTTTCCCTTACTCTCTACCTTACTACAGTGCCTACGTTATTGTGAGAACCCGAGCTATTGATCCTGAGCGTATATGTCCGATGGATTTAGCACAGCTGAAGAATCTGTAAGAGAGGTAATCACTAGCCTCAGAGTTGAAAGAGTCATGTCGGAATGGGGATTGTCTACAGGTTTACAGGCATCATTGACGAGAGGAGTGCAAGCCTCCCCATTGACTTCTCGAGCAGGAACATCCCGAGCCAACACAGAAAGAAGAACCAAACATAAGGACGATATGGCCAATGCGAAGTTGGTCCCATCCATCTTACCTGCTTACATACCACCTCTGAGCAGTCTGATTAACAGAGATAGTGTGCGTAGAGACCTTGAGTATGCTCTAGTCACTGCATACCTACCGAAAGGGGTATGCACAATCCATGCAGATCACGACAAGATCGCAGCGTTGAAGTTTAGTGATTTCAACCTGTGGGATCAAAAATTCTACAATACACTGGCCCCGTACAAGTACCTAACCAGAACCAAGGGAAAGAATTTAAAAATCATACTTCAACAATGGACAATGAACCTCGCGCAGTCTACTCTGTTCAACGTTATGAAGCTACCGCACTTCGGAAGACACTAGGAGGTGAATGCTTGTATTAAGATACTCTTGGAAAGATACCATGGAGGATACCTTTGGTTGAACCGCTGCATCATAGTTGATCCAGTGTTGATCAATAGGATCACGGGTCTTAGCATGCAGGGCCCTGATCCCCATGACTACTATCCTGGAAAGACCGTGGAAAACGCTCTTGCTCAAAAGATCAAAGAAGCTTATGGCTATGTTGAGAAAGGAGCATGAGGCTACAAGGTAGCCTCTATTCAAAGCAGCACAGTGCACCTTACATGTCAACTGATCGCAGGGAAGCTTGTTCGCAATAATCAACCCACGCAAGTATCTGGCTTTGTAGTTGACCTTGAAGGAAAGTGTGCAGAGGAGCTACAGATGAACTGGGCGAAGTACCTGGTGAATCAACTCGATATTGATTGTAGATAAGCCCAGGATCAGGGGCATGAATTTCACTTTAGCTGGCTCTCGATACTTATAGATTTTGTTGCATGGGAGCTACCAGAAGGTGAAAACTTCCCAGACGTTGACCCCTTTGAACCACTGGCTGCGAAGTTCAGTACCCTGTGGTACTCGAACGACATGAACAAGCAGTGGAAATACAATGTCATATTTCACACCTACTACACCCAGTTGAAGCTCTCCATCCAGTCTGAGTCGTGCGTGACCCCGAATACTTTACACAGGTTTCGACCTTTGATAAAGTTCAGTGTAGACCGCCATTTTATCTATCTTACAAAACGCGCTGATGAGAAAAAGGAACAACTTTAGTCGTATTATAAGATGACAGAAGAAGACCTGGAGGAAATCACCAAGGAATGGTTGGCAGACCTCCTTATTCCCGCAGAAGTATCTGACATTGATAGCCTAGAAGCTGCGTAGAATACACATGGACCTAGTAAGACCAAGAAAATGGAGCAGACAAAGAAGGATGAGGATATCCAGGATATAGACAATAGATATATAAGAACCCCATCCATTACACCAGAGCAAGGCGGTAATGGTGAAGACTTAGAGGAAGCTGAACATAGGCTAGGATATGAAGTAGAAATTGTAAAGAAAAGGAAGGGTTCGCCTCTAGAATCTTTCCCCCTAAAGAAATAAAAAGCACCTGTGACTAAGCTGAAGACTACGCTCACTCGAGATGACTTCATTTTTCTCCTCGCAACTATGAATGAAGCCATAGAAGAGATAACAGAAAATAAGGAAGCCAAGAAAGAGGCAATGTACAACAGAATTGAGAGCAAGCTCCAAGGAGTGCAACAGGCACTTCGGTCTAGCCGCACAGTCTCCACTGCGCCCCTGGTAGAAGGAACAACAGAAGAGGGAGATGAACCAATTCAACTCCACAAGATTTCCGCCACAATCGAAGAACTTCTTCAGAAAGCATAGGGAGAAACCACGCAGGCCACCCAGGCCTTAAAGCAAGCATGGAAGGAAATCATCAAGCAACATCGAGCTGTGCAACAAGAGCGGGACACTCTCCAAGAAAAATTAGAAAAAGACAGAGAAAAGATCCAAAAATAAAAGGAGCAATTGCTCGCGAAGCAAATTGGGATTGAAGAAGCAGTCAACAAATAATTTTGCTCTGTGACTGGCTTAGAACAGAAGGCAAAGGACCCCATAGAATGCCAAGTGATGATGCTTGCTGAAGTTATTCAGAAACTTCAACAAAGAGTCGTGGACTGAGAGCTTCATACCATACCTCAGACCCCACGAGAAGTGCGGGACCAGTGAGAAATAACTGCCTGAAGCACCATAGAAAGGATTAAATCACTCTCTGAGGAATGCAAACAACTAATTAGCAGAAGTGTGCAGATCTACGAGAACCTAGCCGAGAACCCAGAATTGCATAAATTGGAGTCGCAACTCCAAGAGGCGAAGAACGAAGCCGAAAGGATATAGGGGCAACTGAAGGCCCTATCAACCATAGAGAGAATGAAGAGGTTTCCAGAGCAATGCACATCCCAACAACATATTCACATGCTTCAAATTCAAGTAATGGAAGTCTCTCAATGACTTCAACCAGTGCAAGAAAAAGCATGCCAACTATTCACTGAAGTTGAAAGCCAAGGAATAGAACTTGAACAGGTTTTGAATACAACAGAACAACACCTAGAAGGGCCTGTGAATGAGGCACTCATCCAGGAGTTCGTCGAGAAAGAGGCAGTAGCAACGCGGCAGGTCAAAGCATATCGAGCCAAGCTCGAGGAGTTCGAAGCAGAATTGATCAGACTTGAGTGACTCGGGACGAGTCATAGGTGAGTGTTGGGGTCTTGTTAGCACTTGACCAAGTTTTGAGGAACACTTGGTTATAATTGACAGTTTTGGACTTCGACACCCTGTCAAAGATGGAGCACCAGGCGAAGTAGAGATCATGGGATCTCGGTCCACTTTGGGCCTCTTTTAGGGTTTTGGGTTGATGTAATGGGAAAGGGATGTCGGCTTGTGGGTTTACCCACGCTTAGGCCCACTTTTGTAATATATAAATAGATACTTAGGCAATGTAAGAAGCGTCGATGGATTAGTGCTAAGAATTGATCTATGTGATAGACTTGCAAAGTTGAGTGCAAGTATTGTAAGTGTTGAATGTACAGATTGTAAGGAGGCTTTGTGCTAGATCTACTCGGGGAAGGAGGATCTCGCGAGGTGCGCACAGATCTCCTGTCCTATGCGGAGTAGGAATTCGATAAGCTCTATGTTGTAACCTGATTGAATGAAGCTAATATAGAAGAAAAGTTGGTGGACGTAGCCCCAGGGTGGGGGTGAACCACGTAAATACTGTGTGTTGTGCTTTGTGCTTGTCATTAGATGTTTTGTATTTCTAAGTGCTTAGATTAGATTAGATATATTCTTGCTTTGTGCTTATGAGATGTGAATGAATGTTATATCTGATATATATGAAGATGCTTAGTGTTGATCTACCAGGATTTGATCTATATTATTGTTGCTAAGTGCTTGAATTAGTGTGAATGTTGCGATGCTCTGTACCTTCTGTGAAGTATAATAAGGAATGTATATGGATGAATGACCCATGCTAAGTGCTTTCTAAGTGTTGAAATCATAGATATGTGTCCCAGATAAGGTTTCACACACCTGAGTCTTGCAACCACCCCTTCTTCTACCTCCGGTGAGACTTCATCTGCTTCGCAGGTGTTGTCGAAAGGGTCAGTAGTTAGGGTTTTGTTGGTGCGCTCTTGATCATTGAACCCTGGGTCTGTCCCTGTGCCAACAACCTTTATTACATCCAAATATATTGTTCTACCTATATGAGGGGTTAGGTCCCTAACATGTCCTCCCCCTTAAAAATGGACTTGTCCTCAAGGCTTAAGCTGTGGAAATTGTTGCAGAATGGTAGCTGGTTCCCAAGTGGAATCTATTGGAGTTGTATCTTTCCACTAGATTAACACTTCCTTGATGGTTCGTTGATGCAGGCGATGCTCACACTAGTCCAAAACTGCTTCTGATTGTAGCCAAATGGATCCTTCTTCGTCCAATTTGGGAAGGTTGGTTTGAATTTGGCACTTAGTTCCAATCAAAAACATGATGTAGCTTTGAATGACTGGGAAAACATAACCGATAGGCCATTTGTCCCACACACTTGAGAATGGTATAGGGACCATAAATTTTGGGTGCCAACTTCTGACAATGGTTGGCCTTGAGGGAATTTTTCTTGTAAGGTTGCAGTCGAAGAAACACTTCATCCCCTTCTACAAATTGACGTTCAGAGAGACCTTGATCTGCTTGCTGCTTCATGTGATTTTGGGCCATGACCAAATTCTCTTTGAGGGTACGGAAAATAACCTCTCAAACTGTAAGTGTTCGGTCAACCACCTGGACCTTCGAGACACCTGGTAAATATGAGAGAATGGAAGGTGGATTTTGTCCATATACCATTTCAAAAGGAGTCATGTGGGTAGTTGTATGGTATGATGTGTTGTACCACCATTCAAATAGGGGTAACCATTGAGCCCACTGATTTTTATTTTCTGATGCAAAACACCTCAAATATGTTTCCAAACACTTGTTGACAACTTCAGTTTGACCATCATTCTGGGGATGATAAGTTGTGTTGAGATGCAATTGGGTGCCTTGTAGTTTGAACAGTTCTTGCCAAAAATTAATGGTGAAAGTTGGGTCGCGATCAGAAACATTAGAATGTGGCATGCCATGAAGCTTGAAGAACTGATCCATGAAAAGTTGAGCCACAGTGGATGATGTAAATGGGTGTTGAAGAGCACAGAAATGAACATACTTGGAAAGGCGATCAACTACCACCATGATGACTGATTTATTTCCCGATTTAGGTAAGCCTATAATAAAATCCATAGAGATATCCCTCCAAATAACATGTGGAATCGAAAGTGGTTGTAGTGTGCCAGGGGATTTGACTGTTTCACCCTTGTTGCGTTCAGACACATCACATTCATCTACAAAATTATGAAAGTCTTATTTCATGCCATCCCAGAAAAAAGAACGTTTGACCCTATCATAGGTTTTGGTGAACCCAAAGTGCCCAGCTGTGAGTGTAGCATGAAGCTCAGAAAGTACTGTGGATTTAAGTTTTGACTTTTACTTAAATACAAACGACATTTGTATTGAAGCTCAACATGGAGCCAAGAGTACCCTGGGGAAACTGGAGAATTGGACTGCAATAGTTGTATCAGATGTGAACTTTTGGGATCGTGTAGCTAGTCCTGGCGAATAGCTTGGAGCCAGTCTGGTACAATGAAGGAGAGAGAAAAAAGGGATCCTTCATCTTCATATTTTTAGGAAAGTGCATCCACAACCACATTGTCTTTGCCTTTCTTGTAAATGATCTCATAATCATATCCAAAGAGCTTAGTCACCCATTTTTGTTTCTCTGCGAGGATATGTGTTGTTCCAAAAAACACTTGAGGCTTTGATGATATGTCTTAATTTGGAATCCTTGCCCCAATAGATAAGGGTGCCACAGATCGATGACATACAGAATAACCAAGATTTCCTTTTCATAGATTGATTTGCCCAAATTATGTTCAGATAGTTGTTTGTTGGTAAAGGCCAAAGGCCTATCCTCTTGTATAAGGACAGCTCCAATTCCTTCTTTGAAGCATCATATTCCAAGACAAAGGTCTTTGAGAAATCGGGAAGGGAAAGGACTAGAGTGGTGCACATGGCCATCTTCAAGGTTTGAAAATATTGAGCAGCTGTTGGAGTCCAAGTGAAAGAATTCTTTTTTAGGAGTTTCGTGAGAGGTGTCGCAATCTTTCCATAATTCTTAATAGAATTGTGATAATAAGATGTTAAGCCTAGAAATCCACACAAGATTTTGAGAGTCTTTGGGTGAGGACAGTCTGGAATAGCTTCAATATTTTTAGGGTCCACCCTAATGTCGTCCTTGCCAAGAAGATGACTCAAGTACTCGACTTCTAAGGTGCCAAAAGCACATTTAGATTGTTTCAGAAAAAGTTGGTGCAAAGAGAGTAGATGGAGAACTCTATCCACATGAGAAAGATGGTCTGTCCAGGTTTTGTTATAGATGAGGATATCATCAAAGAAAACTAAGACAAAATGATGGAGAAAAGGGAAGAATACATTATTCATGAGGCTTTGGAAGGTGGAGGGGGCGTTACACAAGCCAAAGGGCATGACCAAAAACTCATAGTGGCCCTCATGATTTCTAAAGGAATTATTAGGAATGTATGCCGCTTCCATACGGATCTGGTGGTAGCCAGAATGAAGATCCAGTTTAGTAAAGAACTGGGTGCCACTCAATTCATTCAAGAGGTCATCAATGACAGGAATGGGAAATTTGTCTTTAATGGTGAGTTTGTTGAGGGCATGGAAGTCAAGACACATGCGTTAAGAACCTTCTTTCTTCAAGACCATGACCACAGGAGAAGAGTAGGGGCTTGTACTAGGGTGGACAACACCTGCGTTAAGCAGTTCTTGCACCATTTTCTCAATTTCATTTTTTGGGGAAAAGGGGTGACGATAGGGACATATATTGGGAGGAAGGCTTCCTAGTGCAAGAGGAATGGAATGATCATGAACACCACGGGAAGGAGGGAGTCCCTGGGGAGTGGAAAATACCACTTGATGTTTAGAGAGGATGGATTGGAGGTCTTGCGGCAATGAGGGTGTCCCAGTTGCTTGTATGGCATGGAGTTGGGAAATAACTCCCGAATGACCCTTTTTGAGCAGGTTTTCTATGTGATGGGAACTAATGATCTCAGGTGAATTGGTAGTGATTCCTTGTAACTTATATTGTTGACCCTCCTGGTCGAATTGCATGGTTAATTCCTTAAAATCCATGAGAATGGGACCCAAATTCCTTAGCCAGTCTGCACCTAACACAATGTCACAACTGCCCATGTCGATAGAAAACATATGAGATTTCAGGTGGTAGTCACCAATATGGAGACGTACATTTTCACAACACCCACCACATTTCATGGAGCCGCCATTGGCAATCATGATTTGGAAATTATTGACTGCATGTATATAGCAATGAGTTTCTTGGGTAATGCGGCGATGAATAAAATTATGGGTGCTTCCACTATCAACAAGAATGATGACCTTCCTATGCTTGATGTAACCAATTAGGTTGAGGATTTGGGGAGGAGAGAAGTCAGTGAGATCATTGAGGGAAATGATTGGTTCTATTTCAGGAGGGTCTGAGGGAGGGGTTATGTCAGTGGCTTCAGGTGACTCAGACACAAGGGGAGTTTCAACATCCTCTTCCAAAATATCCTCCCAGATGGCCATAAAAAGATTTTTTTCCTTAAAATTGTGGCCCAGAAAATATTTGTCATCACAATTATAACAAAGGCCTTTGATTGGGCGTTCAGCCATTTCAACCCTGGTCAATTTTTGAATCTTGAGTGGAGCAGAGGGGGTAGTGGGATTTACTAGTTTAGTGCGAGGAATAAAGGAGGATTTTTCGTTTTGAGAAGATACAACATGTTGTGCTTCCTTAGCTCTTTTAGTATCCTCCACCCAACTTTGAGGCCGATCCATGAGGACATGGGAATGAATCTCATCCTTGAGGCCACTGATAAAACATTCTCGAAAAAAAGCATCAGACATGCCCTCTGTTCGAAAATCCAGTCGCTCAAAAGAAGCTATAAAGTCTTCCACTGTTCCAGATTGTTTCAACTTTGTCAAATGGCCTAAATGGTTGGTGTCAGTGTGAAAGTGTTCATAAATCTCTACCACAAATTGTGTCCAAGCAACATAGCCTTGATGGGAAGTTTTTCTCCATTGCCACCATTGCCAACGTTCTTGATCTAGATGGAGAACACCATACTAGAGTTTGGCCAAGTCATCTGTAATGTCGTATAAAGAGAAATAATGTTCCATTTGGGTTACCCAACCAGTGAGATCTAAGCCATCAA
The DNA here is from genome assembly GCA_000966675.3 of Picea glauca. Classification (NCBI taxonomy): domain Eukaryota; kingdom Viridiplantae; phylum Streptophyta; class Pinopsida; order Pinales; family Pinaceae; genus Picea; species Picea glauca. The sequence continues at coordinate 610,079 of JZKD02S1176861.1, read as the reverse complement.
ATTTGGTCACATCCACCCGTGGAAGGCATAGGTCACGCTGAAAGTGATGGGGCTAAAAATTATGGGATTGAGAGGAAGTTTCAGCTTCAGTATGCAGAGGTGGGTCGGATAAAGGGGAATCTGCAGGGATATGCAGCTTGGTGCAAATCATTGAAACAACAGATTCAATTTGGGTAGTCATGTCTTGTTTGAGTTCCTCGATTGAGGCGGCGATGGAGGACTGCATGTTTGTATTGAGGGCAGAAACATTGGCACTGGTTGTTTCACTTCTTGTTGGGTCTCTGTGAAATTAGATTGCAAGGTATTGAAGCGAACTTCCAAGTCTTGGCTACGGGTATGGACCATGATGACAAGGGAACCGAAAAGGGGCAGGTGGGGTCAAAACATTTTCTGAAAAATGATAGGTATGAATGTGATAAGGGAGAAGAGATGAATCCAACGGATAGGTCTCAAATAATGGTGCAAAAATTTCCAGACTTTTTTTTTTACACCTGTGGAGTTATACTCTGATCTGAAGAATACTGCAGTGATGAAATGCCCAAATGATTAACTAGGAAGAATTGTGTAGTGATTTGGAAACTCGAACACAATTGTGCGGCAATAGATCTTGTCTGTTTTAATTTTTGTTTCTGTCCCCAAGGGTTAGGTATTCAAGGGCTCTACAGATAAGGGTTTTCCCTGTGCTATAGCTATTTGATATACGTGCGAGGTCCAACAGTAGTACTCGGCCCAATATCTCAGGGAACTAATTAAGGAGGCGAGACCGTTCCCTTAGCCGTATTACCCAACTACCCAGGTACTAGAGAGTATCTTCCTGAGTGTTGTTCTCGGTAGCACTATAGCAATCAGGTGGCCGATCGGTTTATCTAATGAGGGCTTAAGGAAATCTAGGTCGATCCGTACACAGGTGTTGTCTGATGCACTACCACTCAAAGGGGTGCCAACAGGGGTTATAAGGGTGGCCAACACATGTGTGCTTAAGTAACACTAGTATTTCATGCGTGTATGAATCCCTCAACCGTGGTTTTATGCACGTAACAACAGATCTTTGTGGCTTAAAGAAGCCGGAATACATCTCTACCCTGAAAAAAATTTAACCCGCAATTTTTGCCGAGGAAAGTGCTCTGATACCACTTGTAATATTCCAGATATAAAAAGTATGCAGAACACCATGGGGTAAGGAACACAAAGGGGTAAGGAACACCATGCAAGTGAGCTGGTAGAACCACCCACACTAGTCCACTTGTCCCGTAGGTCGCGCAATTGAACCCGGTGGAGTCTGACCCAACATTTTAATGGTCGTTGGGGTGCCATGTGGTAGCCCCTGGTTGGGCCATGTGGCACCCTACCATTGGCCTAACTCAACTACCAAATGCCCAATTAGTTGTCTAGTCACCTGCCACGCATTATCCCATGCCACGTCAATGACACATCAGCCCTGCCACATTAGTTGTACGGATTGCACAGTGAACAAATTTTTTTCCCGTTGGGGAAAATGGAAAGAACACCATAATTTTCCATACTGACTCAGTTTGAGCCCGTTCAAGTTGCATTGGGATCATGAGGACGAGATATACACAATGAAACCATTTTCGAGCACTTTCTAACACTTTTATTTTGGAGCACTTTTTTATCCCCTGGATCAGGAGGTAAACTCTTACTAGATAGAAAAGACTTTTGTCATACTTTTCAATTTCCCCGACGTTTAACTAAGTGCCATATTTGGTTTTCCTAGGCATAATCACTCAATCAACATGGTTAGTTCTCTCCTTGAATATGAAAAATTATTGGCTCTAGAACAAGGTAAGCATATCCATTGTTATGTAATAAAAACTTGATTTGAATGTAATTATGTTGTGGGCATTGGTCTTGCAGAAATGGAATGTAATGATTGCTAGTGGGGATAAAATTACTAAAATCTTGTTGGGAATTAAATGTAGCAATATTTTTTTCCATGGTGACTTGGTGAGGTACCTCAACTTGTCAATCACATGAATGTTGTCAGGAACCAAATACACGATTCCAACATGATAACCAAAACTCTTTACACTAATTGTTCAAAATATCACCTAAATGAGATGTTGGGCCATGGAATGCAATTATTGTTGGTTATTCCTAGATTCACCATCCCCATGAAGCCTTGACATTATTCTATTGGAATAAAAAAAATTCCCCACCGTGAAGCCTTGACATTATTCAATAAGTCCAATCCCTGGGAATAAAATATAATCCAATCACCATGGTTAGTGCTATGCCTACATGTGTAGATTTATTGGCACTGGAACATTTGTATAGAAAAACAGTATTCAATCTCAAGCTTTAAGGTGTAGATCTCAAAAATACGGTGCTCTTAATATATATAGTGATCTATGTCAATATGACATTGATGGGAGAAAACTCTAAATTAAACTAGAGGAACCCTTAAAGTACAAAGTAATTATGCTAATGAGATATAGAATATTTAATTTGAATTTAGCCTTTCAATTTGTTTGGGATGAACTCTATATTTTGAACACTTTAGCTTAAAAGCATAGCTGCAAAATTTAATTTTTTTACATATCATATAATTAAAGGTAACTCGTACTTCTTAATGTCTCATATAACTTTCTTCCTATGTCCCGTATAAATTTCTGACTAGCGAGGTTTTGGTTATTGGGGTCATATGGTCACCGGAAGATGTTTACCCAAATGATGTGAAAAAAGTTACTATTGAAGGAGTAATTAAAATAATAGCAATGACGCTTTGACCAATATGGTTTTGGTTATTGAGGGTTATTTGGTCACCAAATAATATTTGCCAAATGATGTGAAGAAAAAGGGTAATTGAAAATAATAATGATTTTGTTGAAATCAACTCAAAAAATTGTTCCCAAAGTTTATAAGTTACAATAATTTCTAAAAATTAGCACACCCCCAAAGAAGGGGAAAGAAAATGTTGAAATTAAGTGAATTAAAGTAGTTATACTCATCAAATATGTTGAAATTAAGTGAATTAAAGTAGTTATACTCATCAAATAAAAGAGCATTTGATTTTTGCAAAGTGTTTTCTATATTTTTTGTTAATTTAGAAAGAAAAATAAACAAATTAAGAAATTTAAGTTTAACATTAAATAATTAAAATTATGTTACATAACCAAAAAAAACATTTAGTATTAAAATAAAATAAAATAAAATAAACAATATATCAATAAATCTATCCCTCACATTATTATTCAATTAAAATTATCAAAAATTCTAAAAAAGTCTTTGATTTTATACTATAGATTTATATATTTTGACCAATAAAAATTTCACACTATTATTCAATTAAAATTATCAAAAATTCTAAAAAAAGTCTTTGATATTATACTATATATAAACTATATATTTATATAGTTTGACTAATAAAAAATACCTATTTAATAAGCATTTTCTTTTTTTAATATATGACTTGTAGGCTCTGTAAGAACTAAGTCCATGCACACTTTTCTGTTATATGGTTTGTATGATAATTTGGTTTAGCTATGTACTAGTATCTCTCTTAACCGTGCACAATTATCGATTAACCTTGTTTGCATATATTTGGTCTTAATGGATATGGCATGGGTATTATGGTATTTTGTGTTGGGGATCACCTCCATTATCATATTCTTGGTGTTAGATTGTGGAGGAGGACTTATGGCAAGCTTCCTCCTCGGTAGCTTCTGGGATGATCGATTCTCGGAAATCTGTTAGAGTATTATTCTTTTCACCTAAATTCATTTTTAAATTATTATTTATGAAAGGAATAAAAAAAATTGTATATGTGTATAATTATATTTAATTATAATTATAGTTTATGTGTAAAAATAAAATAATAATTTTAAAATTTATTTAATTATAATTATAGTTTATGTGTAAAAATAAAATAATAATT
>JZKD02S1176861.1:580722-590798 GCA_000966675.3 Picea glauca | reverse complement strand
TGACAACAACTACTAACATTTTTTGAACAATGTTCTCAATTTCATTTTTTGGGCGAATGGGTGACGTTAAGGGTAGACATTGGGAGGAAGACTACCAGGGAAAAATGGGACAAAATGATCATGGGGGCCACGAGAAGGTGGGAGTCCTTAGGGGATGTCAAAAACATATTTGTGTTTGGAGAGGATAAGTTGCATGGGGATGGATAGTGGAGGAGGGAGTCTCAACTGCTTGAATGGCATGGAATTGGGAAATAATGCCAGAATGACCTTTTTTGAGGAGTTTCTCTATTCAATGCAAATCGATAATCTTGGGGGAACCTATATTTATGCCTTGGAACTAGTAATGTTTTACATCATGTTGGAAGTTCATGTATAATTCCTTGAAGTCCATGGTGATAGGACCTAGAGCTCGTAGCCATTCAACACCTAGAACAATGTTGCAACTACCCATGTCAATAGAAAACATGTGGGATTTTAGGTGATAATGACCAATTTGCAAGACATTTTCACAACGACCCCCACATTTCATGGAACCACCATTAGCAATCATGATTTGGAAGTTATTGACTACATAGATATAGAAAAGTGTCTCTTGAGCAATTCAGTGATGAATAAAATTATGGGTGTTGCCACTGTAAACTAGGATAATGAATTTACGATGCTTGATATAGCCAGTTAACTTAAGGGTTTGGGGAGCGAAGATACATGTGAGAGTATTCAAAGAGATGAGTGGTTCAACTTATGGTGGATTATAGGGTGGGTTGTGATCATCTGCCTAGGGTAGCACTTCAAAAGGGGAAACATCACTATCCTATTTAGAAATGTCCTAATAAATTGCCATAAAAAAAATTTCCTTACATTTGTGTGACAAAAATGTTATCATATTTGTAGCAAAGACACTTGAGTTGGCGTTTATCCATTTTTTCCTGAGTTAATTTATGTATATTAATAGGAGAGGAAGGATGGGTTGGGTTGGTGGGTCAAGAACGTTGAATAAACGATGGATTTTTGAGTTGAGAAGAGACTATCTATTATTCTTCCTTCGCATAGTGAGTAACTTCAAGCTAGTTCTAGGTGTGAGCCCTTAGGAAATGAGCTTAGATGTCATCCTTATGGCCACTAATATAGCATTCATAGAACAAGGTGTTGGAAATGCCTTTAGTTCAGAAAGTCAATTTCTCAAAAGAAGTGATGTAGTATTTGTTGATTTCTACCACTTCAACCCAACACCCGATAGTTAGCTCAAAATAAAATCACTTTATCTACTAAAAGAACAGTTGAGTAATCAACTAAACATGCAACAAAAGCATAAACAAGGAAACCAAAATCTCACACACAAGACACCAAGATTTTTGGGTATAAACCCCTAGAAAAACCTCGGAGAGAAAATCAGTCCTAAGATGCTTTTATTAAGGTCAAATCAGGGCTCCTGTAACAAGGAAAATGGCCCACTAAGAGAATATACACTATAGACAAACCTGGAAATTCATGTGTTATTGTATGACCCTGTAACAACATGCTTCCCAAGGTGTACGAGACTATCCTTCAGAAAACCTGCATACACATGCGGCTATACCACAAAAAACCTGCGTACATGTATGAAAAACCTGTATGGAAACTTCCATACGATTCTACACTTTCCTCTGTCTTATATAAATTGAAACCCACCTATGACTTCCTCTACTCTCTCTCCTCCTTGACATGTATGATCTCTATATGGAATTCCTTCTCAACCTATCCAAGATCTTGAATCATGGTCCTTCGTGATCCAACCCTCTCTGTATCAAAACTTAGATGAAATCTCTTCACTCAACTAGTGAGATCTCCTCACTCTCATGTAAGAAAAAGTATTTTTTTGATTCTACACTCCTCACACTAGCAAAAGTCCTTCTTTTCTATCTCCAACCTTGGTCTCTCACCAAAATTCTTGACCTTGATCTCTGACCAAAGTCTCTCACAAGTGTATCTCACACAAGTGTCTTCCTCCTTCAACCTAGCCTTGCTTTTATAATCATGAGTTATAATCTATTTCTAATATCCAAAGTGATCTATGGTTGAGATTGATTCTCACACTCACTTAATATTTACATTCTTAGACTATATGCTAATTACTTTTAGCACTTTCCTTAAATAACTCAACTAACTATTAAAAACACTTTTACTTTAATTAATTCCTTTTAACTAAAGTAAACTCAAGGATAGAAAGATTTTGACAACTTCCACATGCTAGACACATTCCAATGGGAACGTACATGTCCAATGTTACCACTAACATCAACACTCCCTATTAGTGAGGAAGGTACTTCTCCCACCTAGAGTTGGCTCCATCCTCACTACCAGATCCATTACCATGTCTACTCTTCGATCCACCTGATTAGATTCTCCCTCTGAAATGAAATCTATCCCTTCCATGTTGCTTGGACCTATATCCAAATAATTCCCTCTGATCATGCTCCTAAACTCCTCCTGCTCTTAAGCATCCTGCATGGCCATCTCTTACCATGACTCTTGTCTGACATACTTGGAAGGTTGCTCCTTCCCACTTGAAACTGAAGGATGAATCCCTCTAATCTACTCAACCTTCAGAGCTACATGCACCTTGTTCTCTGTCACTTTTTTTCTCACCACTCCTCGTATAGACTATCCCTTTAGCCTATACAAGTTTCTCTCTATAACTCATAGAATAATTTTTGCGTATGAGCTAGATCCTTGGGGATTGATCAACACCTTTCCATCCTAGAGCGCTATGTCAAATCCCTTCTTCTTAATCATTGAGACTGGGGACATGCTCCTATTGAGTTATGGCACCCATAACACATCTTCCACTCTCAACACACCTCCTGAATCCATCTGAAATGGCATTGTTCCATACCCCTTCACTACATGCTTGGTCCCCATACCAAGTTCTACATGCATCTCTAATTCAGAATCCAAGAAGCTTTTGAACACCTCTCATGCTCCTATCATATGACATGTGGCTCCACTATCTATCAACCATGCACTGATTGATATGGTTCCCAGGGAAGTATGGGAAACAAGTAAGAACTATGTTTGTTCAAACCTCTTGCAAAACCCATCCATTTGAGTCTTTTCCAACACAACTAACTCTAGTTGTGCTTAGTTCCCCCCCTTCTTCCTATGTGGACATTGACCTACATAATGCCCAAACTTGTGACATGAAAAGTACTTGACTTTTATCATGCCCTTATTCTTGCCGACTTGAGAGGTAGACTCTCCACTGGAAATCTTCTTTAACTTTCCCTTCCTTTCCTGGCTAGCAAGAAAAAGGTTCTCATCATCACTCTTGTGTTGAACACCATTCATATCTTCATCTCGAAGTTCCTCATGAATGAAGTCATCCCACAACCTTGACTAATTTAGAAGATTCTCTCATTCCATGATTCCTTTGATGAATGGTCTCCAATTCTTTCTAAATCCCTTGAGATTCGTCCTCACCAACTCTGAATCATTCAATGTCTTCCCAATTACAGTCAGTTCATCACGAACCTGTCAGATCCAGGTGAGATAACTTGTCACTGTGTCTGATCCTGTCATTTGTGTGTCCCTAAGCTTCTCTCTTAGCACCATTATGTGATTCTCATTCTTAGTTTGAAATAAACCGTTCAGAGCCTCCCACATATCCCTGTAAGTGTTCTTCCTCGATACATGGGGAATCAAGTGATATTTCACTCCATCTAGAATGATGCACCTGGATTTCAAATCCCTTTGATTATGGATGACTAGATATGTTGCATCTATTCGTGGAGTTATCCAAGCATTAACGAATTCCCAGATCCCATTCTCCATCAACACTAACATGATTCTCTCTTTCCAAGGACTATAGTAGGAAACCCCATCTAACCTATCCTCAAATCACAATCTAATTTCCATCTCCAAGATATGATCTGATAACCCTCTAATGAATCTACCTCTGTACTGACTTGTACAACCCTCCACATGAATGTCACCACTATAGCTCGTGTATGTAAGTGATTGTCACCATTGCAACCCACATATGTATGTGTGTGTCACCACTGCAACCCACGTATATACGTGACTGTTACCCCTGCAACCCATGTATGCACACGAATGTTACCACTGCAACCCACATATGTACACACCTATCACCACTGCAACCTGCATATATACATGATTATTCCTTCCATGACCTGTGTATGTATGTGAATATTCCTTATGTGACCCCTGTGTTGTTGGGTTGTTATATTCTTTGCAGTGGAAGCCGAAGGTTAAGGTGGATCAACCAAGTAAAATCGAAGTCAAAGAAATCGACAGCAAGTTGAAGGTCAAGGAGGATTGATCGGGTAAAGTCAAAGTCAAAGAGGTCAACTGACAAGAGTTCAACAGATGGACACATGGAAATTGACTAAAGACATAAAGGATTTCGACTGGTAATCAACTAGCGATTGACTGGTAAACCAACTTAGAGTCGTCTGTAAAAAAATATTGAGATTCGTGGGATTTTTAGCCAATGATCTGCGAGGATCTGTAACCTTTTTTGGGAACCTTTATTTAGGGTTTTGTCTACTATAAAGATTATAAATAAAGTGTGTTGTAATTTTGTAAAATCTAATCTTTAGAGAAATCATTTTAGAGGTTTTTGATCATGTAGATGTAAACTAAATTGGCTACAGGGTTGTTCTTGTGTAAAGAAAGAAGGTATGATGTCGATTGTGTCTTAAATGTAGACCAAGTTTAGGAATGTAACCTTTTATTCTGAAGGAATAATACAACAAGAGAGAAAAATCCTCAAGGAATGACGTTTTTCCCATTTGGGTTTCCAGGGTAAAATCTGTATGTACTACGTGTTTGCTTTTCCATATACTTTCTTAACTAAATATTTATTCCTCTCTTATACTAGGTTTAGTGTGGAAGTGTTCATCATTTCCTAACATGTGGTATTAGAGCTTTGTTTAACAACCTTGGATCTAAGCTAAACCCTAAGTACAATAAGATTCGTAAATCAAGAATCTTTACAGATTGTGCTTAAAGAATGGAAATGTGGTAAAGTTGGAAATTACAAAAGGGACTGCAAGCCAAAGGAAACAGAAGCCAGTATAGGATCCGATGAGAAGCAATCAATTAAGAGAAAGATGACTCCAGATAAGGGAGGCGATGTCTACTTGGCATCTAACAATACACATTTGGATCAAGATTTTTGGTTGATCGACTCAGGAGCATCCTATCATATGACACCACATAGAGAATGGTTATGTAAATATTCAACTAACAACCAAAATTTTTAGACGAGTAAGAGTTCAACTGACACTATAGGATGAGGAGTAGAACCCTTCCAGGTGTGCTACATATTATGATTTTGGAAAGAAACCTGAAATGTTTCAACAAGATGAGTGATGTAGGGATGCACAATCTATTTTAGAAGGATATGTGCAAGATGGGAAGAGATGTGAAGGTCTTAATGAAAGGAGTTCAGATTGGAACCCTATACAAGTTATTAGGGAATGTTGACTCGACTGAACGAAACAACACTGTTTTTCCTGAAGTTGACTCGATTTTGACTCAACTCGACCCGACTCAAGCTGAGTCGATTTAAACTGACTCAACAAGTCCTCATTAAAATGACCCGACCATGCTATGGCAAGAGACGATGGGACATATTGGAAAAAAAGGACTTTGAGTTATGCATAACAAAGGTATGGTCGAAGATTTTCCTAAATGTAATTTAGAAGGTAACTTTTGTGAACATTGTATATATGGAAAACAAAGTCGGGTGGGGTTCCCATCTGGAGCAACAAGGGAAAAGAGGATTCTATAACTTGTTCATAGTGATGTGCTTAGCCCTGTTTTAGTGCCTTCACTTGGTGGATCCCTGTATTATGTCTCCTTCATAGATGATTTTTCAAGGAAGACATGGATATATTTCTTGAGGAAGAAAACATAGGTTTTCGAGAAATTCAAAGAGTTTAAATATGTTGTAAAGAACTAGATAGATAAGAAGAGTAAGGAGCTAATAAATGACAACGGTGGTGAATTTTGTGGAAATGAATTTGATCAGTTCTGCAAGTAGTGTGGCATAGCATGTCGAAATACCACACCATATACCCCACCACAAAATGGAGTTGTTGATAGAATTAACAGAACATTGATGGACAAGGCAAGGAGCATGCTCAATGTTGTTGGGCTCGCATGTAACATACAAAATATATAAATATTAAGTGATAATAATCATAAGTAATAATAATAATAAATAGTTATTAATTGTATAAGGGACACATCCTTTCATGGATGGTCACCATATGTGCCTTTAGGTTCTCTATATATTTGACACTCTCATTGTACATCTATTCATCATATATTATCTATTTTATCTTATTATATATTATTATTATTCAATATATTTACTGTCTAGTATGGATTACAGTTATTCATTCCATTTATGATAGATGTGCGTCGTAAGAACCAGATTGGTTCTTTACATTGGTATCAGAGCTTTGTTGTTGATCTTGGCCTTTGGCCATACAGGCTTGTAACCTCATACAAAAAAAAAAAAGAGTTTTTCTTTTATCTAGGTCTTTGACCACGTGAGGGAATTTTTCCATTAAAAAAAAAATCATCATAAAAAATTACCATTGAAGAAATAAACTTTCAGTTGCAAGAAATTATAAGTTATTACCAGATATCAAGAAGAAGGGAAAAAAAAATAAAGGAAAAAAAGGAAGAAAGAAAGAAAAAGAAAGAATAAAAAAAGAAAAGATAGTTTAAAAGAAAAAGTTCCAAAGAAGAAGGAAGAGTAAATTCTGATTTTACTGTTGGTGGTTTACAAGCCCATGGTTTTGGTAAACCATTGGCCCATGGTATTTACCTACCCTATAAAAAAATAATTTATAGAGGTAACTTTTTACAACTTTCCATATACACGTGGTGGGGTTGAAGTCAAAATAAAAAGTCAATGACCTAAGTCTTTTGGAGTAATATTAATTCAATAAAAGTCAAAAGATATTTTAGCAAAATAATAATGTGGAGTTAGAGATATCCACAAAAAGACAAGGAGGAAATTTTTTATAATAATTTATAAACAATACCATCATAAATTTATGTAAATAAAAAAAAAGTTTGAAGGATTATTATATTTTTAAAAGTGAAGTGGATCTAGGAAAGTGAGGGGCAGTTGACAGAGAAAAATTATAAAAAATAAAATAATATATTTGAAAGTTAAAGGATTTAAAAAAAAAAGTGAAAAGTGTATTGTTTTAGAAGCGAGTTCTTGAAATTCATACATTTACCATTTATTAAAAAATAACAAGTGAACTATGACATCTACAAAGAAAACAAGTCCCTATTGCTCAAAAGAGGAAGAGTATGAAAGGGGCCTTATGAATGGAACTCTCCCTTGTCCATATTGTAAAAATATTTTTACTTTAGTAGAAAATCAAGGTGACATGCATTGGGAAGTGAAAATAAAATAATTAGAGAACCAACTAATTCATTATCAACAACACAACAAAAATTTACACTTTCAAGTTGGGTTGGAGCAAATGCTAAAAAACCAAAAAGAGAGACAAGAACGAAATCTCGAGGGAAAATTACTAGAAAAAGACAAAGACATTTATTACTTAAAAATCATAACAAAAAGTTATTAGTACAAATAAACGAGTCAAAAGATAAGAAGAAAAGTTATCAGAAGTCAGAACAATCTAATCGTGATCTCATTAAGAAATTAACAGAGAAAGATGAAGAGAATTGTAGTTTAAAGAACCATAATCAAAGCTTGGTTGAACAAATCAAGAAGTTAAAGAATGAGAAGAAATTATCTAAAAAAGATGAAAAAAGATCTCACCTAAGAATCCTTAATCAACAATTTCTTGCACAAATTAAAAGTTTAAAGAACAGAATAACGAAAAATTTGGAATCAAAAAATGAAGACGACAAGTTAGGAAATAAGGAAGAACTTTTATGCTTAAGGCAACATAATCAAGAATTACTTACCCAAATTAGAAAGCTAAAGCATGATAAGAAGTCCTTACAAGAAGAGTTAGATCACAAAGAAACAATGACTAAATCAATTGAAATAGAGGGGCTTCTAGTTCAAAAAATCCAAACCTTAGAGAAAGAAACAAACATTGATCCAATTGAATTACCAGAAACATCAAAAGTTGAAAAAAGATCCAATAAACAATATTCAGAAGAGATTTGGGTGCCTCATCCAAATCACAAGAGTTGTTATGACCAACAACAAGGTCAAGAGGAATCTAAACAATGTTCTTCTTACCAACAACTAAGCTACAACATTGAAAAAGAACGAAGACAAAATTGACAACTTCTACAGAAGCCTAAAAGAATAAATCCTATCCGAACAATCAATCATCAAACAGTTCCAATGAAAGTAGATTTGGGATGGATCACTTCCAAAAAGATGTAGTATATTACTTCAGGAATTTGAAGATTATATCATTTTGTTTCTTCAAGTATCACAATTACAAAACAAAAGATTATGAGAAGTCAATTGGAGTTAGAATAAGAGATAGGTCCTTCTCTAATCATGCTTTGAGGGAGAAGGCGATGTAACATACAAAATATACAAATATTAACTGATAATAATCATAAATAATAATAATAATAAATATTTATTAATTGTATAAGGGACGCATCGTTTCATGGATGGTCACCATATGTGCCTTTAGGTTCTCTATATATTTGATACTCTCATTGTACATCTATTCATTGTATATTATCTATTTTATCTCATTATATATATTCTTATTCAATATATTTATTGTCCAGTATGTATTACAGTTATTCATTCCATTTATGATGAATGCTTGTCGTAAGAACTAGATTGGTTCTTTACATCACAAAATAATTCTGGGCTGAGGCAGTTGACACTGCAAAATATCTAGTGAATATGCCTCCTTCGTCGATGCTAGTCGACATGACTCCACATGAGGTATGGTCTGGTAAGAATCCTTTAGTTTCACCTCTCAAAATATTTGGTTTTGATACATTTGTGCACGTTCCCAGGGAAAAGAGGAGAAAGTTGGACAAGAAGGAAGTCAAGTGTATTTTCATTGGATAGAAAGAAGGAATGAAAGGATATAAGATTTGGGATTATACATCAAGGAAAACAATGTATAGTCGAGATGTGGTCTTCAGAGAAGTCGGAAGGAAGTGTGAGTCTAAAGTGATGGTTCAAACAAAGAATAATCTAGAGAAGGTGTGGTTTGAACTGAGGAACGAAGAAGCTAATTCAGATGATTCGATTGAATTAGATGAAGAGGTGGAACAACTAACCCCGACCGTAAGGAGGCCATAACGAGTAATAAAAATGGTTGAAAGGTATAGTCCACTAGAATTTCATTCTACATTTTTGTTAACTGCCACTGATGAAGAGCCCAAGTCAGTTGAGGAGGTAGTCAACTCAACAGAGGGAAAACTATGGAAGGGATCCATGGTTGAAGAGATGGAATCCTTGCATAAGAATGAGACATGGGATTTAGTCAAATTACCAAATGGAATAAATCCCATTGGTAGAAAGTGGGTATTCAAGAAGAAAATGAATGCTACAACTCAAGTCAAGAAATTTAAAGCTCGACTGGTAGCCAAAGGATATTCCCAAGTTGAAGGAGTCGACTTCGGTGAGATTTTTCCCCTATTGTAAAATTAACTTCCATTAGAGTATTGATGTCTTTGGATGCATCATTTGACCTGGAAATAGAATAGATGGATGTAAAGACAGTGTTCCTACATGGGGACCTGGAAGAAGAAATATACATGAAACAACCTAAAGGATTTGTAGTAAGGGGCAAGAAAGATTTGGTGTGCAAATTGAAAATATCCCTTTATGGTTTAAAGAAAACACCAAGGATTTGGTACCAAACGTTTGACACATACATCCTTATTTTGGGATTTGTGAGAAGAAAAGATGATCACTGCATATATTCCAAAGAAAAAAGTTGGTGTTTCATATATGAAGCATTGTATGTCGACTGTAATGATCCCAAGCCATTATGCAAGGATCATCACTGTTTTGGTGTCTTTTTAAAACTTTTTCTGAGTGAGGTATTTCATCAAACACTTTGCTGATCTACCTTTTAGATGTG